>JAOTRC010000014.1:17710268-17722353 GCA_027497675.1 Cyprinella lutrensis | reverse complement strand
TGTAAGGTGGGAGGAGTTGGATCTGGATCCAACTCCTCACCCTGGATTAGATTTCGTGTTCTGCAGTGAGGACCATCTCATGTAACTGCGCGGTGATACAGGGTTTCAATGCGCAGAGACGCCGTTTAGTTTCAGTTACATTGGTTTGGGTACATCGTTTTTGTGCATGCTGACCACATCGTAAAACTTATTTATATAGCAACAAATAAATAAATGGCAATAATACTGCATATATAGCTCTATTGAGACACTCAAAATTACCAAGGGAAATTACTCTGCGAACGTTTTTCCGTAATTTCCGTGCGTGTTAATAGATGTAAATTGTGCAAGCTCATTTTGTCCATTAGATCAAAAGATCTGAAAAAAACCCATACATTTACCAGCCCATTATACTGTGCTAAAAAATAATAAATAAATACTTAAGTCAAAAGGAAGGAAAAGGAAAAAGAAAGGAAAAATACGTGAAAGGAGAAATATTAAAAAAACACAACTCTGAAGCAAAATCTCACGAAACCGGTGTGAATGTACAAAAGATACATTCATATTTGAATTAAATTTGGTTTCAACAGCCATCTCAAAAGCCGGAAAAAACTCCCATCGTCCCCTATGGCCAGTCCATCCGTGACTTTACTCATTAGAGGACAGTTCATTGCTAATAATCATTTCACTCTCTCTGCAGGGTGTGAGAAAAAAAGCTGTGAATCTCTACAGACAAATGTGCTTAGACCCTCCCTGTGGAGAAAATCTTCCTTATCTGACCTGCACAAGGCTGAAAGTTTCAACCCAAAAAATAAATTAATTCATTAATTCTTAAGACCACCTCTTTTCCGGTTGTCGGTTTTAACATTGGACTGGATTCAGTCGCTGACCAATTTAAAAAAAAAAAAGCGCTCACTTGTGATTTCTCCGCTTCGAGTCCTCGAGTCTTATTCCCCCGTTGCTCGCCTGTGAATTAGACTGACACTCCAGCCTGGCTGCAGCGAGCAGGCCATAAACCCTGCCAGTCTAGAGTGTGTAAAAAAATAATGGCAGTGTTGCAAAACCCAAGCTGTGATAATAACAAGCTCTAATGGGGTGCTCTTATCGACATCGATTCCCAATAATAGAGATCATATAAAAAGTGGGTAATTACACTGTGCAAGCAGAGGGCGTCCTGTGCAAATATCATTATTATCAAATTGGAATGGAATGGCGGAGCGGAACATGCACCCATTAGGTCGGAGCGGCCCCGGGGAAATGCGGAAGAGAGGAGACACAAAGAAGAGAGATACCCGTCCATAACCCCCAGCGGCCTCCGCCCTTGGAGTCATTCATACCCTTGGCGAGAGCCATTTCATCGACTGAAGCGGTGCTGTGAGCTAAATAAGTAAGGAGCTCTGTTATGTCGGAGGTGTGTTTCTGAAGATGAGATCTACACAGCAAACAATACATCCTCATGACCAAACACAGAGCAGCCACATAAAACAGCAGTTGATATGAAATATAGTGGCTGCAAAAAAAAGTCTCAGATGTATGCGAGAAAACAGACTGAAATTTAAGATGAAGCAGCTCTTTAATCTCATTTTCATGATTTGAATCGGCACATATTCAAATCTGACATCACAAACAGTTCAAAAACATAAGAACTTAGAAATCTGCGTATAAAATATTGTCTATAACTCATTTTACCTTTGCCAACATTATATATTTCTTTAAACAATAATTAATCCATAAAACATTATTAAACCTTAGCACTTAGCAGTTTTAAAATATAAAAAAAAATGTAAAATTAATGACCATCTTTCATACATTAAATATAGTTATGTCTAAAATTACTAGGAAAGGTATTTAGGGTCAATTACATTAAATACAAGCTTTAAAAAGCACATTGCTTGTCAGTATTACTTGTCAGTATCAGCTTTAATTTTAATGTTGTGATATCTAATGAATGATATCTAAAAACTGCAACAATCATCAGTAAAAATGACTTTTATATTCTCACACAAAGAACTGTATGGACTAATTTTTTTATGCTTTCGATATTTTCAACATTCAATCAACATTCACTTTCATTGTCCAGAAAAAAAAGCAGTTTTAACATTTGGCTAAACCCAAAATTAAGAAAATCAAAGAGGTTATAAACGACATGAAGGTGAGTAAATAATGACAGAATTTTCATTTTAGAGCGGGTCAGTCATTTCTTAGCTTTAATCCTAAACCCAAAAAACATAATACATCCACGCCAACAGGTGTCAGCATAAAATTAAAGGGGATGAGGTGGCAAAACGCCACCGTTCCCTACTCTGTTTCCATACAACTGGGCAGGGAACTTAATAGAATTGTGGCGAGAAGGACGAGGGCCATTGTCGTGAGAGCGGCACGAGGCCAGTGGCGTGAGTGGTAATGAGCGACACCTGTGAGACGCACCGGTCTCGCATCTCTCACGGAGGAACGGACCGGTTCGTCTCCGGCTTCATGCCACTATTACGTCACTCGGCCTTGTCCTGCTCGCCACAATAATGAAAAAAAAAACCCTTGTCATTTCATCTGGAGCAACAGCCGCACGGATTTCAATAGTGACCAGATCCACCAAGCCGCAGATGCATTTACGCGATAATGACTTAGAGTACCTTTTTACTGACCTTATTGGGATTGCATTTGTATTTCGACTGCCGCTTGCTCCTTTACCCATGCATTAAAACATGAGAATAATTAGAGTGTGTATGATAATCGATTCACGTCATGTTTCACCCTGAGCCATAAACATGCATCGAAGAGGACATGACCTCGACTGCAGGTACGACGAGGAGGCCTTTTCCTCGCTGCCTTTTTTGCATTGTTGATCAACCCCCACCTCGCTCACATTCAATCAAAGTCACCACGGCATTATTCATTACAAGTATTTGTTTTATCAAATCTCAGCCCAGGGGTGTGTTGTTTGTCTCCTTTCGCACACACATAAGCACATACGCACATATGCCCCTCCCACCGCTGGTAAAATTGTGCTTGTAAATGAAATCAGGCTTAACCATGCGTTGGCTTTTCATCAATCTCTGTGTGATGGCTGCTCGCCCTTGATTCATGGCATCCACCCTCTCCGGCTCCTCCCTGTGTGTGCAGATATGAGTAATGACCCTCTATACCCAGCTCCCTGTCGAGCTGTCGACCTAAGGGACAACCACAGGAACCGAGGATCACCCCTATCCATTACCCTCTCTAAACACATTCATAATCACACGAGTCCACGTATACACAACATTTGGCTCCTCCCTCCAACCCCAAAGTCCCAATCCTCAACCATTCCATTTAGCCACCTGAGACGTAAAAAAAGTAGCTGGGGGTGTTTGTGTGTGCAGCCCTCCCATCCTCCCGCAGATACCCACGACATCTCTATCTGGCCAGTCCGACACGCCATTAGCATAAACAAGCACCTGTGTCTGTGTCTACCTGTCAGGGTCCTGTCAGCATGGGTCTGCAGAGAAGAGCACGGTGCATTAACCCGGCCAACTTATCTCCAACGCTGTCCACAAAGGGGGATTACAGTGCAGGAATTGCTTTTGGGAGTGCTGTCACTCAGCTTCTCTATCGCCTCACAAACAACAGGGAATTCCGATGGCCCTGGCGCCATCGTCGCAGATCGGATGAATCACGTGGCAGACGTTAATTGGCCGTTGTTGTTATCCCAAATCCGGAGAACTTGACATGACCTGCTTGGAAGCGGCACCTCTTCATTAATAGCGGGGGGAGTTCACACCTCGCAGCGATACAAATACTACAAATACTCTATAGCTACGAAAAGCTAATCAATCGCAAGGAACTAGAGGTCATATTGAACCGCCGCAGAAACTGCGTCTATACCGCCTGCTTAATTAAGCTTGGAACACAACGCTGATGGCTATATTTTTCTTCTGTCAGAAAAACATATTATGGCCAATGGAGGACTGACAGAAAGCAAGCAAAGCTTTAAATTAGGCTTTAATTAGCTCAGTGTAAAATAGGAGACTGTGACCAGGCAATATGTAACTAATGGCAGTTATCTGACGCTCTCACACACAGAGACAATGCCTAATTAGCCAAAACCTATGTAGCCTTTTCAAGAGTCAAACAATCATTTACTCATGTACAAGATCTGCAAATACACTCTCTCAAAGTACATTTTGCAATAGTGGAAAGCAGAAATGGAGACAGTACAATCCTTGAGAGCGGTTAAACAGTTATGCTTAAAGGGATACTCCACTTTTTTTGGAAATAGGCTAATTTTACAACTCCCCCAGAGTTAAACAATTGAGTTTTACCATTTTCGAATCCATTCAGCCGATTTTCTGATATTTAGAAGAATATCAGTAACCAGACAGTGTCTGGTCCCATTGACTTCCAGTTGTCTGGTCAATGAGACCAGAAACTGGCTGGTTACTGATATTCTTCTAAATATCAGAAAATCTGTATCTACCATGGATTCGAAAATGGTAAAACCCAACTGTTTAACTCTGGGAGAGTTGTAAAATGAGCCTATTTCCAAAAAAGTGGAGTATCCCTTTAATCAAGGGCTGCACGATTAATCGCAATTTAAACCGATTTGGCTTAAAAGAGATAATGCTATAAACAGCCAAAATTGTGTTTCATAACAGCAGAAGGATCAGATATGTAGTTTTATTTTTTCAAAATGTATCACTGTCTAAGTAGATCATGCCTATGACTACTTTTCATTATATTAATGTCCAAAGATAATGTGATTTCCAGGTTGTAAAACTGAAGTCATTTCAAGGGCTGAAAATATGAAGACATATAATTTGAACAGAAATATTTTACAGGCCTTGGTTTTGGGACACATACAGACAAGGATTGAACAAAATCTGAGACAGTGCAACAACAACCTGTAATTCCATTTTAACAGAAGACTCTGACAGTGCACAGGCACCAGCCTGATAAATAGCCTATATTATTTGAAATATATATATTTTTATTTCATTGCCAAGACATATAGCCTACATTTATCTACTGGAATAGAGCAGTGTAAATATTGCATAAGGCCATCCTCAACCTTACAGTAGGCTACTTGTATGACACTCCAACTGACATGATTTCTGTTCAGCAATCGACAACTGTTGTTATGCACTGGGCTAAAGTTTGCAGGTTTTAATTGGCGGGTAGTTAAAGTTACTGTGCTGTAACTTTGGCTATGTTCACTGCATATTCCACAAATGAATGTACCATAATGGACATGCAATACTTACATTACAGTATCACAACAAGTAGTACTCGGCCACTAATGGCCCTTTCAGACAGGACGTGGAATGCACTGCGCTATGAAACCAATTTATTTTAATGTCTTGTGCTGCACGAGTATGTTTTGTTGACCAAAGCATGGTGGTCGTACATGATGCCTTGGGATGAGTATTATCATATACCTGTACCAGGTAATGTCCTCTGTGTGAACGTGGAATGAAAATCACTGGTATGATCACGTAGAACGTCAGATGTTCGAATTCTGAGCTCGGTCAATCAAATTTCTTATGAGTTGACATGTTTACAGTAAACTTTTTAATAGTTTTTCTGTTTAAATATGCGCAAGATCATCTTTGACCACTGCACCACGTCTCAAAGCTTTTTCGATTCAGCATTGTGGTTCTGCAATTGGATACTATTATGCTTGTGTAGTGTTTTTAAGAGCAAAATCACGTTTGATCAGGCCCTGATGCCTTTCACTCAGACCTAAAAAAAAAGTGTGTAACTGAACAGACTGCAGTAAAACTAAAGCACTTGAAGACAACGGTGCGGTGTTTAAAGATCACTTCCGATGACTGATATCAAAGAATTTACCTGTATTTTAGAGCTGATGTATGAATGGTCTATTAATGGTAAACAAACAGAACGCTGTTGCTTGTGAACAGCATATTTGTGTATTTACCGGTAAAGTCATTCTGGCAGTTTTGCGGTAAATTACAGGGATTGCTGTGTAAAAGGGGCTATTGAATCATTGTTGTAAGCTATTGCTGTGAAACTACTGTGCCTTACTTGACTTTAAAGGAGGGTTTAATAAAGAGTGCTCATAAATGGCTGTTTGTAGATAGTGTGTTCTCTTTATTTTAAGGATATTTTGTCTCTTTTGTACAACAATTATGGTACTGTTTTGGTGTGGCTCTGCAATCTGTATCCTGAAGGAAAACTAACAGAGAACCACTGTTATTCGATTCGCTATTGAAAATGCATATGAATAATTTAAAAATGATAAATGATATTTACCGGTAAAACATAAAAACCTACCTCAAGAAAAGCAGCACATTTACAGCATTCAACACTGCAACTGGCACATTAATTAGGCTTATAATTACATTGTTTACCGTAGTAATGACTAAAGCATCAGCATAGCATATGAGACATAAGAGAGTAGCAATCAAGAGTGGAAAGAAAGTACTCTGCTCAAGTCCATTCATGGCATCTCGCCATCGGCACATCAGACAACATAGGCAGGAATGGACTGGCCATGGGGACTTTCCGCAGTGGGCCAGTCCACTTGTGGGCCAGCTGTCGAAAACCAAATTTCCCCAAGCCAAATTATGCACAGGCAGTCTAAACAATGGTTTAAGCAGCTAAGCTCATAGATGCTCACTACACCCCATCCCACTGTCTCTCCAAGGGAACATTTACACAACAAAGATGTGCTAAAAATGGAAAAGTTTTTAGCATACAGACGTGGTTAGAAAGATCACCGTTCACACGTATCCGCAAAATGACTAAAACACTGTATTATATGCCAGGCCATTAGTTGGCAATGTCAAAAAAAACAAAAACAAATCACACAACGTGCCTATACCACTTTCACAAATTCACATTTGGACAATGGTATCGCTTTCAAAAACTTGCGCTTTAAATCCCGTTTTCAAATGTTTGCCTTTTTCAAGCCCCTAAAATGCCATTGTCATGTAAGTAAAAGGCCAAAACGCAGCATATAAAATATTTTCTGTTTTAAATTGAAAATGCCACAAAAATGCGTTTTGCACCTTCAATTAATAAAAATATAAAAATACAGTTTTTTTGTAAATTAAAAAAAGTTTGAAAACAAGCATTGTTGCCATAATTAAAGCAGAAAAACCAAAGGAAATATATTAGCCAATATAGGGGGCCCTTAAATCGTGTGTTAGACAATGGAGGGCCGTCGAGTCCAAAAGGCTGAAAGTAACTGGTTTATATATGAAACTGAACAAAATATCTAGAGATTATCTAAAGAAAGAACCAAGAAAGCACATTATACATTTTCAGCTTGGTTCATAAATATTAATTATGTGACAATGACATTCAGTACACTGATTTGCTGACAGGCAGGTATGTGAGCACTAGCCATAGTAGGCTTACAGCTTTCATATTCATTCATTTCAGTGAAAGTCAAATTCTGACAGTACTGGTTGTAATTTTTCTTCTCGCTGAGTACCATTATACCACAATACCATTTTTCTAATTGCCTGAAGTTCCTCTTTGTTAACCACTTGTGACAAGAACCTGCCCTATTCCAGGGGACCTGTAAACAGAAGTGTGATTTCCTGACGAGAACATGGCCCTGTGACCTGAAGAGAGCAGCATCACAGTTAACAAACCTCAGAAGTCTCAGCATTACAGTGTGGGCTTCTCATTACCAGCACTCAGCCAATAAAGCTGTGAGCTACATTAATATTGCAGAAAAAAATACATGAAATGCAGCGCGTGTTACTGAAATCAATTCTGGGCCCTAATTTATTGCGAATTGTGCTAGCACAGAGTTCATAACATTGATCCGTTGTAGCATTATTACTTGCTTCGAGTCTTAATGTCCCGCAGTCCAACTTTTCCTCATTTTGTTCAGCATTTAAATGACCACATAACTCAAACTTCTCTACTCGATCTTGTTAATGTGAGAGATAATCAGTATAGTTGGGTTATTTGTGTGTTTTATGCATAAGCCCATGGCAGAAACACAAAGAAGATGCAGCCACATTAATGTAGATCTGATTTGCCTTGATCTGTAAAGTACATTTAAATGAGTTTTTTTTTTTACAAAATGCGTGGGAATGGGCTGTGGTTGGATGCCCTCTCAGCAGCTGGCTGCTTTGAAAAGAACGACTTTTTAAATTACCCATATATCACTGTCAGCACACAAGGGGCCGCTGTTCCAATGGCCTGCCAGCAGTCAGTGGAGGGCGCTAAGGTGGCACGGCAATCTCAGACCCTGCCCTCATGCCTCACTGCACCAGTCCAGGTACAAACACACACACAAAGCAATAGATTATACAGCCACACAATTTACTCACACCAAGAACGCAATGTTCCCTGCAAGGGAAAAAAAAAACAGGCCTGTGTGAGCACGGATTAAACAAAGCAGTTGATCACAAAACCTTCTAGGAAATGACAAGGTACTTTTTTTGGAACGATAGATTATGAGCACAGCAAATGCTTTAAATAAGATACATGATATTGTTTTCAGCTTCTTGAATGTCTTATATTGTTCATTCATGCCTTCTCTAATGCAAGTACATATTTGTTTTTTTGATTATTTATTTGTAGATAATGCTAGTTCATTTATTTATTTATTTATGTATTTCAATATTAACATCATGGCAAAACTAGTGAAAAAATAAAGTAAAACAATTGATATTCTTACTTAATATTTGATACACAAATATAAAAACAGATTTATCAGATAAAACACCAAAAATACACTTTTTTATAATATTAATTAAATTTCTGACTATTTTCTACTAAAATGTCTATTATAATTTTTATCCATGTAAGCATGTATTCATTTACAGAGATCGATATGTAGGTTGTTAGGGTGTCACATCAATACCTGAGAATTTATTTATGGCAAAATAAAAATTTATATCACTTAAAAAATAAAAAAAAAATAAAAACCTTAACTGTATTCATGAATTTTCTAAATAAAATCATTGGGCAATTATATAGTTCTGGACATTCTGATATTAGCATTACAAAAGGTACATAAAAATATGGGCTCTTGGGTTTGTGTCCTCACTAAATCCCGGTTCAGGAATGTATGGAAGCTTGTTTCCGCCACAGAAAGAGAAATAAAAAAAAAAGGTATTTGCGACTTTTTGTCTCACAATTTTGACTATTTCTCAGAATTGTAAGATATAGTCAGAATTGTGAGCTTTCAAGTTGCAATTGTGTGTTATAAACTCAGAATTGCGTGATATAAAGTCGCAATTGCGTGATATAAAGTCAGAATTGCGAGGTATAAAGTCCCAATTGCGTGTTATAAAGTCAAAATTGTGTGAAAGTCACAATTGTGTGTTATAAAGTCAGAATTGCGAGATATAGTCACAATTGCGTGTTATAAAGTCAGAATTGCGAGATATAAAGTCGCAATTGCGTGTTAAGTCAGAATTGCGAGCTGTAAAGCCAGAATTGATAAATATAAAGTCAGAAACGCATGATATAAAGTCGAAATTGTGTGTTGTAAAATCAGAATTGTGAGAAACTATTCTGAGGGGAAAAAAGTCATTTTTCAAAAGTCTTTTTTTCATTAGAATTGGCCTAATAACTTGCAATTGCGAGTTTATATGTAACAATTCTGAGAAAAGATGTCAGAATTTCAAGATATAAACTCGCAATTATGTGTTGTAAAGTCACAATTGTGAGATGTAAACTCGCCATAGCGAGAAAAAAAGTCAGAATTGTGAGATAAATATATCTCGCAATTGTGAGGTAAAAAGTCACAATTATTATTTTATTTTATTTTTTTTATTATTCAGTGCCAGAAACATTATTCAGCTTCAATATGAATGGATCTAGGCCAGGGAAAATACAAAACTGAACCTCAGGAAAAAGTGCAATAGGATCTGTCCAAATGCAGGATATGGCCACAAAACAATCCAGTTCAAATTAATCAAACCTCTGGGTCCGGAGAAAATGATGTGCCCTCCGCCCATGACTTAAAGCTGAACTAAACTCCAAACAAAGCCGGATTAACGTGCATTTTTCCACTTTAAACACAGTTTCTTGAGAAAGAGTTCAACCTGAGTGGCAGGTAATTAGCCAGCTGCGGCTTCGGTGGAGTTTGAAAAGCCGATGACAGCTTATGTCCCCGTGATAAACAGAGTAAACGGGAGGCAGGAGAGGAAGCCAGCCATACTGCACTCATCTGTTATACTCACAATTAACGCACTTAATTAATGGGAGCGATCTCAGTATTAGATCCGTATGTGACTGCTGCTGTGTAACAACATTTGCTGTTAAAACTAATTAAGCAATAAGAGTTGAATGCAAAGTGGTGTGGCTCAGAGCGCATTTGTCACGAATGAGCGTGACGCAGGGCTGCGATAATGTCTCACAGCTGCCTCGCCAGCCATACGCCCTCAGTGATACGAGCACAAATGACCAAAAACGACAGGAAAACAAACCTCCCACAACAAAATGTACAACATTATCCATTATATTCCACTATTACTTGTCTTTCCCAGCACCATTTTGTCACTGATGAGTTACTAAAAGACAAGATGACACATCTCCACAGGAAGCCTCTCCTCTCGCTTGATTACAAACCCCGCTTGACTGATACAACCACTTAACAACTTGTTTTCATAGGTTTCCCACAAACAATATCAATTCGCACTTCCGCCGTGCATTCATTTCCCCCAGCGCTACATAGTGGATGCCATCACGCAGCTATCAGCGAGTGCAACTTTAACGACGTACTGTAAAACAGTGTCTTCAGTCAGTGGTATTTAACAAGCGTTAACCCCCCACCCCTTTAACCTTTCAATTCAGGTGCACCTTCTTCATTAGTTTGGACTGAATCTTCACTGAGATAAAGCCATAAAAAATGAACACTATTAAAAGGCTCAGAACAAGTGTTACAAGGTGCCTTTCAAACTTGTAATATGATAGATGAGGATGCTTGACACAGGCCGCAGTCTAGTATTTGAGGGCTTAGGATGGGTCATTTGAAGTGCCCGGTGCAGGCTTAAGACTAAACCTAACCAGAGCTTTACCCAGGCTTAGTCTTAATCCCGCTTGCACAGTGCCACATGGAGACGTCCGCCCCCTTGTCCAAATACCAGACTTACCACCTGTTCAGACCAAATAAACGCTGCAAATATAAACCATATGCTAAATGAGCATTAAATCAAGTTTGCTGTGACTTTAATGCTCCAAGCGAGCCAAAACACCCCAAATAATTCAATTAAAAAGTGTGAATTTGACTTTAAAAATGAGCAGCAATTTTAGCCTGGGTTTCCCCATGCTGCCTTGCCGCAGCGCCATTTTAATCACACTGCTAGGCAGCCTGGACAACATGAACCAAATTTTACCCTGAGATAGGGGAAAGCAAGCAGCAAGACGCTGACGTCGTATATATGCGACACGCAGAGGCAGTTTGTTTATATCTATGGACCATGGCAGCGGACGCAAAGTTACCTTTTGATACAACTTAATGTGTGACATTAAACATAGCTCAACTGTTTTGCAGAGGGGGATTTAAAGCTGTTCCCTTTTATTGGTGATTCACTTTTTTAATTTTTACTTCATATAACGTTAGCCTTTTTTTGTTGATCACACATTTTACCATTTCATGTGTTTTAACAGCTAGATCGTGTATGGATGCAGTTGTTTACTCTGGTAATATAATCGTTTTTAATTTGATAAACTCCTTTTTAAATCAATATTGTGTGTTAAATTATTTATTTATTTGGTAGCCATGTTATAAGTGGGAAAATGTATAGCGATGCCGTTGTTACAGCAAATACAACCCCTTCAGGCTGATTCAAGACCCCTCAACCGTCTCGCTATACATTATCCCTCACTATTATTTATTTGTTTCTATGAGGACTGACAAGACAAAATAAGGATTGTCAAGTGTGTTTAAAGGTGCCATATGTAATAATTGAGGTAAAAATATCCAAAAAAATGAGTTGCATGCATCAAAAGAATTAGAAGAAATAAGTGCAATAATGTCATTAAAAAACTGACAAGTTATAGTGCTGCCGAGATACAAACCTAAATTAGCATGCTAAATTACTAGCCCCGGCCAGGCAGGTGTCGTAATACCAGTTTCGGCCATGGGAGGCGGTATGCGGGCGGGCAACATTACCACCAGCCAAACTGCAGTACACGAGTA
>JAOTRC010000014.1:17699794-17710061 GCA_027497675.1 Cyprinella lutrensis | reverse complement strand
CTGGAGGTATACTGCCCCCATCTGTTATGGAATATGGAATATGATTTGATTTTATGTGCCAGATGGCACCTTTAAACGGTGCGGTACAGCAACCAAACCACCACTACCATTTTTGCAGTACCAAAAGCGGACCATTCACTGATGTAATGACGCAATATTTTTACATATGCATCTGCTTATATGCTATCGCTTGTTTCTGCTTCTTATTTTCCTGTGTTTTGATCAGGAGATTCAGTAAACTTTCAGATGATGTATAATAGCACCCCCTACCACATAAAAGTGAAAACAAAAGCCATAAAATTCCATAAATTGCAGCGAAGCGTTGTCTAATAAAGAAATTTCCATCAGTGCAGAGGAAAGAATTAAAAATTATGAGGACAAAATTTAAAAGATAAAACCATTCTCAATACAATCAATAACATGCATTTAAAATAAGGTGAATTTTATTCCATTTCAACTTTAAAGGCAATGCAGAATGAGGAACTAGGACTCACTCTCTCTTTAATACACACAGCATTCACTTTCTCGTCATGTATGTAAGTGAATGTAAATGAGAAAAAATGAGCCCTGATGACAGTAATAGCTTCTCTTCCAAGAGATTAGGTGTTCACCTTGAACCTGTCCCAAGGCCAAAAGCAAACCCCATCTGAGCAACTAGCTGTCAGATGATTTGATTGACTAAGGTCACATCATAAAACACTACTGACCAGCCTCCAAGATAAAATACTCCCCGAGTGATATACGAACGGACGTCATTAGCATCGATATGCGATTCTACCATATATTATTTCATAAAAGGTAAAAGAGGGCAGTGATTCTGAACCATGAAGAAACCAAAAGTGCTGCTGTTCTAAACACCAACAAATCTATGATTTGTGCATCACCAATGAAAATAGTTTTTTTTTTAAAAAAAAAGTCAAAGTTTGGGCACACGACTTGATTAATCCAGCCTTGATGACCAAACAAATTTGAGGACCAGAACTAACAGTTCTATTCAATATTCTATGTAAATATCTAAATATGTAAATATTAAACTGAACAACTGTTCTATGCAAATATCTAATTAATTCACATTAGTCTACAATGGACTTTTTGACTTACAATGGAAAATTAAGCAAATGTATATTTGTGGTAAAAATCTAAACAAACACACACACACACACACAGAGAGAGAGAGAGAAAGATTAATATAATGTTTGACATGAATGAACATCACCATAACACAATAAAACAAATGCTTGTTTTACTGGCCATCACATTCAAATGCTCAAGATATGTTCTAATCACTGCAGATCTAAATGGGCCTTGCCATTTACCAGTTGTTTCCAATAGTCATCATAATACATTACTATGCCCTCAAACAGCTTGCATTTGACTTGTCTTTAACCTAGCAAGCAGGTAGGTGGGGGGCTGGGAAAGTGCATCATAAACTGCATTATGAAATGAGATGAGTTTTGAGGTCATGAACGTGTGTCACACGGAGGTTGTAATATAAAACAAGCACATGCGTTTCAGTTATTGAAAGCCTGGGTCAAGACCATGAAATTACCAATAACACAAGCGAAGGGAAACTAAGAGGTCATGTGTGCCATACAATGATGTTCAAAACATTGTGTACGTCTTCTAGGTTAGATTTCTGAGGTATTTTTAACATATCTATCAATTAAATGAAAAAAAAAAAACTATGGAAATCAATAGTGCCAAAGTTCCAATCGTTCTTCAAAATATCTTCCTTTGGACTCAACTTGTGATGACAAGTTGATAACAGTAAATGATGACAGAATTGTAATTTTTGGGTGGAGTATCCCTTTAAGCACAATTTAAACAACGTATAAGGCTACTCAATGCATTACTTCTATATAAAATATAGAAGTTGCTCAAGCAAATGGTATCATTTAACCATGTTAAAATTATAAACATTTTAAAACTTAAAATGGACAAAAACAGATACCTTTACTTTTTCATAATTTAAATCTTTATACAATAAATCTAGCATGTCATATCTTGTTTTACCACCTCCAAAAATGAGACAAGTGTCATTCATTTTGTTGCATTGTTGAAGTAAACTGTTTCCCTTGCTTTACAGGTCTGTGATGTAAAAGGTGAATGTAAAAAATAGTATTTAAATGCATTTATAGTGAGATTACTACATTTTATTTAATTAAGTGCATTTATGATTAAGTATATATTTTCATGTCAATTCGTTTTCATTTTGATCACGAACTACGCACTGTCACGTCAATTTGCAGCACAGAAATAGCACCACACCTGGCTGGAACGGATCGCCGGTGTTCTGACGATTCATGCTGTACCCATCCAGATTTGCTAGTTAGGTAATGGTTATGCGCATGTGCAGACTCGCAGTTTTTTATAATGTAATTTCCCTTTAAAAATGCCAACTACCATACGAGTATTTGAGGATGGTGTTAAATTGACTAACACTGATATGTATCCGCCTGTTTCCGGGGGGGCACTACTTCCGGTCAGGCGGCGGAAGTAGCATACCAATGGTATTTTGTGTGATTTAGCGAAGAGGCTAGGTGTTTTCAGATACTGTTTTACTAGCCTATTTAAACTAAAAGTCGCAAACCTTTATGAGAGATGTCATTACGGAGGTCAGGGACAACATGTGCTGTTCGTGGTTGTACGTAGGCCTATAACCTACAATTAGGCTGCATAGATTAGGTCAGCTGGAACTGTAAACATCACTTAAATCCTGATGTACTCGTTACATTATAAGAAGAATGGCATCTATGCTAATTCGAAATTGAAATATTGATTAAAATTAAGATACAATTAATACAAAACGAAATTAACTTTAAATAAAAGCTTAGTGCTTTCTGATTGAGGTCTCTGTGAAAGTTTTAAAGCAGTCTTTTAGTGCCGCTTTCAGGGAACTGTCAAGTCGATAACATTGTTTTTTCCCTCAGAAATGCGAACATAGAAAATAAAATAAATTACTATTTTATCTCAACCCTTCTTCACCCGGTGGGTAGTATTACTTTAGGTTTGCGCAGTGAAATTCACACATTTCAGTTGGAAGGGGTGTGTCGTGTTTCTGCCTTCCCTCACCGGGACACAGGTTCATGGATCTGAGTATCACGATTTCGGTTTTATTAAACATGATTCTTTTTTATAGGAACAAACGAGGGTCTCTGTTTAAGAAACGCCGGCTCGCAGCTGCATGTTCCAGAGCGCAGCAGCGCATATCTTCAAGTTTAGCACCGAACGTCCAGTTTAACTGCCACAAGTTGATATTCTTGTAATAATGAACTCATCGTGGAAAACACTCTGTATTTTTGTGTTTTCATTCATTTTTAATTGATAAATTAAATGATACATTTTAATATAAATATTAATGATTAATCTATTGTCGAAAGAATGAATGAGTGTCACGTCTCGCTCGTTTACTTCGAACCAGAAGACAAACCCACATTTGACGCAAGGCCTCATGGGACGGATGAAACTTGTCGATACAATTTTCGGCAATATTCATTTGTCTCACAAGGCCCTTTACACAGCCTATGATGCTACTTTTTGTACTTCTGTTGAAATAATGACAAGGTTTTTTTGTTTTGTTTTGTTTTTTGCCAATTTAAAATAAAGAGCTTTTAGTTTGTTTCGAAGTATTTCTATTTAATGATATTTTTTTCAAAAATACAACCAAGCTGTTCATGTAAAACATTACATGAGCAAATAGCTAATGAACATAATCTGAACAGACCTTGAAAAGACTTGGACAAACCATAGAGAGATCTATATTTTCCAAAAGGTATACTAGAAGTTCTGCAGGAATCCTAAATTAGTGTGAAAAGTTGCCCCAATCCCATGATGAGTAAGTGGACAAAGCTACAGGTCACATAGGATTTCATTTTCTGTACTATTGGGTTCCTTCATGAAAGAAATGCAGTCGGCTAGCCTATATTCAGGATTCCAGACTTTAGTGTAATCAGGACAGAAAATGGAAGGTGTCTGATGCCATCATGTGGCCGTATAGGAAACTCAACCACCACTCATTATAGAGAGTCATTCTCACATTCCAAATGATTACCTTCACTAGACCTGACCTCTGTGAATACATCAAAAGCATTAAAAACTGGTGTTCAATGAATCACCCATTTTATTGTTTTTGTTGTATTCCCAGAGGTGCCATGGCTCCTCTCCTCAACAAATGACAGGCAAAGTAAACATTTAGGATTTAAAGGGTGGAAGGCTGAAATGTGAAAAGCTCTATTAAAAAAGTCTAAAATGAATATCAAATAATTGAATAACTTTAAATCTGAATGTCTTATTTAATTGTCCAGTGTTCTCCAAGGTGATAGGATTTATAATAAAAGTTTTGAACATAGCAAATGCCTGACAAAAAGATTGCAGTCTGATCCTGTGTACTAAGCATACACATTTATTTGCATGTGTTCATGTGTTTTTGTTTTGTTTTTTTATTCCTTCCATCCATGTTAAAAATGAATTAAAGCTTAAGTGTTCATAAAAGCATCAAGTTAATTTTAAAGTCAGCATGAAATGGAATAGTCTTTTCATCCCTATTGTGATGTGGCCTACTGCATATCGGTATAAATTTTAAGGGTGGACTTGATTTTATTCATAGGGAATTGATTGTGGTTTGCTATGATCTCATGTGAGTGACAAACATCATGAGAGAAGAAATGCCTTACAGTAAATGTGACTACTGAATCTCAACGAAGAGCCAATTCTGAGTTTGAGTATTTCTTAGTCAAAGGCTCAACTCCCTCTGGTGGTCAAGTTTGTGTAGTGTGAGGTGTATAACACAAATTTGGTCGACTGTTTCTAATTCCAATCAGGTAAAATCATTATGTATTTAAGTTACGAGGTAGGACAGCCTACTTTATCACATTATCAATAGTAGACAAAGAAGGGTTTTAAAGTGTCTCAGTATGTCCCACCTATAGGTGGTATACCTTCAGTGGATATTTAATTGTTAGCCTCTGTTTTAAATTGACAATTTGTTCAACTATTAATTTTTGGAGGTGGAGTTATGGAAATGAATTAGAATTTTTCAAGAACTGCCTCATGCAGTTTGAACACTTTATGTTACCTTTTGAAGCACCGCCTGAATGATTATCAAAAGATTAACGAAAATTATCAAGCAATATTAGATTTCAAACTAATTTCACAAGCATAGATAGAAAATGCCTTACTAGATTATCAAATGGGCACAAAAATACTTCATATTTCATTTATGTTTAAAAGCTGTGAACTATAAATCTAAGCAAAAGAGCTGAGTAAATTGTCATTGCACGATAACATCTGATAAGACCGAGATAATGCGAGCACACGAGTACACAAACATGCAATTCATCCAATAAACCTCAAAGATAATGTGAACTTAAGTCTGCTGAAAGTGTTGGCAAAGCACTAATGAGTCAAAAGGCGAGAGCTGAAAATCCATTACCATCAAAAAAGAAAGAAAAAAAAGCCTGTTTTTGTGTAAAGCAGAGTGGTGGAATTGTCATCATGTTATTGGCAATAAGTATTTTGCTACTTATATTCCCTACATCTCTCTCGAATCCAGCAAGAGATCACTGCACCACAGGCATAAAGAAACTACTGCCAACCATTTTTGATGGTTAGATGACTACGACCGAGATGTGACACCAACATACATTTAAGACATTACATTATATGTTGTTCTAAACGTTTTTCCAGTTTTACTCACTTCAGACCAACAAAGTAGAATATGGACATGATGCCTTTCTTCTGGGAAGTGGGACCAGATTTCCACAGTAACTTGTTGGTTGGACCATTTAAGACATCCAACATTTACCCTCTAATGTGCCACTGGAAGAGGTGGACAAAGTACACACTAGTCAAATATTACTCTGCTAAAAGTTGTAAAGACCGATTTTTAAGTAGTACTTGTCTTAAAGTATCAAAAGTAATGCCGACGCATTGTTTTATTATTTTTGTATTGTAATTCTTACAGTACAATACCTCTGAATCTGCCTTCCTACCTACCCTCATATCAATATCAAATTTATTTCTAGAACACAGTTGAATGTGAGATTGAATAAGTTCACTCAATAACGTCTACAATGGTTTTGGACACCCAAATGGCTGTTCCTTCAAATAGTGCCTTATTTAAATCTCATTTTTTGGCTTTTAGAATGAAAAAGTTAGCCTTACAGTAATCTATAAGGTAGTGTGCTCCAAAACAATAACAAAATTCGCCTTTAGAAGACCAAATATAACGTTGAAAATGAAAATCAGGTTGATGTCAGAATTCAACACCAATGTTTGACAGCCGTTGTATTGTAGATGAAAATTAAAACATTCTGTTCCCGGTTCTGACGTCAATCTGACTTTCATTTCCAACCAAATTCCAATATCTCTCCGAAGTTAAATGTTGACTTCAATTTGACGTCGGGTTCTGACGTCAACCCCACCTTTATTTTTCAACCAAAATCCGATATCTGTCCGACGTTGAATGTTGACGTCAAATTCATTCCCAACCAAAATGCAACCCCTGCAACCAAAATCATCCCCTGACTGACTTCACTACTTACTCAAGGACCTTGACACAATTATAGTGAAGTAAAAAGTATGACATTTGTCTTTCAAATGTATAGTGAAGTTAAAGTTAAATAATAATACTCAAGAAAAAATAATACTCAATTAGATACTCAAAATATGTACTTAAGTACACTACAAGTACCCGACACACAACGAATATATCAAAAGTGTGGCACATAGAAAGAATCAGTTCCCAAAAATAACAAGTAGTAATACATCTGTTTAGTGAAAATCTGATGAATTTCTTTACCTCTCTCTAACAGAGCGAAAGAAAAAGGAGATGAGGAATACTGTAGATGAAAGCCAACTTCAAGCGAATAATTCTAAGATGAGGTTCATAAGATTATACTACTGTTCAGAATTCACGCAATAGCAGAGGATCATATTTTATAATAGATATCTTTATCTCTAATGGAAGAGCACAAAAAAGCCTGTTATTATGTCCACCGAGCTTTATGTACATTATTTTCAATGGTCATCATGATACATTACCATGGCTTAAACAGCTAGCATTTGACTGAACTTGGTAGGTGGTGGTTGGAAAGTGCATCATAAACTGCATTATGAAATTAAATGTGTTTGGGGATCATGAATGTGTATCATGTGTGCACTTCAGTTATTGAAATGCAGGGTCAAGACCATGAAAATACCAATTAAACAAGCAGACGGAAAGCATGCCTGTGGTATACAGACCAAGTCTTGATATAAGTATATTCTGCATAATAATAATTTATAGAATTGAGGCACTGAAGATCTTATCAATGAAACCTACAAGTTCTGATTAGTATTATTGTGAATATCTAATATATGCACATATGCAACAGCACAATGACATGGCATATGAATGCAATACTCATTTCAAAGGGTCATGTATTATATGTGTGATGGTGTATACAGTATTTGTGACATACAGTACGTCATTACAAACAATGAAAATACCTTTTGTTCTTAATGATCATACATAACATAACCAAGTGATAAAGATCTAGAATGCAGGATTCCCTGTATGCTGAACGCACAAATGTAAAAGCCGGTCTAGCATATAAAACTGGTCAGCCAAGGAAATTACACTAGTTAAGAAGGCTGGTGTGAGCAGGTTTGCTTGTCATTTCAGCAGGGATGATTCTTCTAAAGTTGGTTAAGAGCAAAAATTAGTCAAGGGTCACAATACTTTTCTTTAAAATGTGCAATTTTATGCAAAGAAACAGCCCTTATGCAGCTTTTCTATGCAGCTCACCTGTCTGAATCACTATCTGCCTGATAAAGTCCAAATGCATCAGGGATTTTTTTCCCCAACAAAACTGCTCAAGTGTAGATAAATAACTCAATTAAGCAATGCAGGTGTAAATGACTGCTAGAGACTTATCTTCACCTTCACAAAGCATAGCCTTGATACAGTATAAAACACCGTATTTCATTTTATATAAGCAGCGAGTGGTAAATCATAGAAAGGCTAGTTACATAAAAGATAGCTTTGTCTCACAACTCCTGATAAGCCATGTGATAAGATAACATAAGATAGCATAAGCATGTAATTTATCTCATAATCATCTGTGATGTGAACTTTAGTGTGCAGAAAGGGATGACAAAGAACACAAACAAAAGAATCAGTCAAAAGCTGAGGCTATTAGATCAGAAACGACTATCAGACAAACCAGAGAGAAGCAAGATTGTTTCATCAAAACCGTTTCTGTGTAAAACCTGCCATGTTATTAGCGCTGAGTGTTTTGCTGCTTATATTGCCTGCGTCTCTTTCTGCTCCAGCCAGAGATCGCTGCACCACAGGCAGAAACAAACTACTGCTAATCAGCTTCGATGGGTTCAGGTGGGACTACGACCGAGACGTGGACACCCCAAACCTGGACAAAATGGCTGAAGAAGGAGTCAAAGCCGCATATGTCACTCCACCTTTCCTGACCATCACTAGTCCTACACACTTCACCCTGTTATCTGGTAAGGACAAATACAATAACAAAACATTACTAATTTAAAGTAAATAGAAAATGCATATAGTGTCCCTAAAAACTGGGCTCAGTAATATATACTTTTTTAAAAAGAAATGGATAATTTAACAAAAATGACAAACACTTTTACATTGTTACAATTTTTAAATAAATGTTCTTTTGAACTTCTTTTGAACAAAAATATCAAACAACTGAACTGTTTTCATTTAACATTGATATTAAGAAATGTTTCCTGAGCACCAAATCAGCATACAATTTTCAGCATTATTACTCTGGTGTAACCCTCATTTCACGATTCAATACATATCACAATACTAAACTCACGATACGATATTACTGCGATACTCCAAGATGGTAAAAGGTTAACAAAAAATGTACTGTTGATTAAAATGCTAAATTTGATATTACATTGTAGGTTTAAATGAATAGGCTTGGACTTGGAAAAGCCTAAAGCTGAAATAACTAGTTATTGTAGATGAATATGCTTGCACGCTTTCACTGACTAGATATATTTAAAATCGAACACTTTTTGCTGGTAACCTCAGACATTTGGCATTATGAGGACCCACAAATATTGCCCCATTGCTTTATTATACATTATAATCAACATTATATTTAATATTTCAATGTAGTAGTTCCACTAAAATTATGAAAACTTGAATTGTTTCTCACACAGTAATTTTATTTTGGAGGAACCATCCACGATATATATTATCACTATCCACGATAAGTATTGTTGCTTTTTTGTATTGCGATATATTGTGGCACGATATATAGTTTTCATTGACATACAATCCTTGAGAAAACATTCAGAGTTGCCATTATAGGAATAAATTACATTTTAAAAATATATTAAAAGTTTTACACAATAGTGTAAAAAACAAGTTTTAAACGATAGTCTATATGCTTTATTTTTAAATTCATTTCAGGAATTTATTTATTTTGACGCTCATAAAGATCACAAAAAATCCCTAAGAAAATAAAAGTTAGTTCTGAAAAAAAGGGGTCTAGCATTGATTGCTTGTATGCCGCTTGCTTTAATATTATGTTATCTAATGCAATTAAATTGACACACTTTTAAGTTTAGTGAAGTAAAAGTCCAAAGAATTTTTAGAAATTAAGAATCTGAATAAGAACAATGGATGGCCACAAAGGATTTGGTGTTTTAAGGTCTCCAGATATTGATTGTTCACATAGCTCAATCAGACAAGCATAATACTAGCAATGCCAAGGCAATGGGTTTGATTCCCACAGAATGCATGCCATGATATAAAACATATATAGCTTGAATGAAATGTAAGTTTCTTTGGATATCCATGTCTGCCAAATGCATGAACTCTAATATAAAGTTTTAGGGAAGTCTCAGCCATATCAAAAATATGCATTTTTTTTCCCAGGAAGGTACATTGAAACCCATGGTGTGATTCATAACAACTGGTTCAACACAACCACACAAGAGAAGAAACAATACTACATGACACAGTTTGTGGATGACTACTGGGATAACGGCAGTCTACCCATTTGGATCACAGCGCAAAGACAGGTACATCTCTCAAAGTATTACAACTTAAAGGGATACTCCACTTTTTTGGAAATAGGCTCATTTTACAACTCCCCCAGAGTTGAACAGTTAGGTTTTACCGTTTTCAAATGTATTCAGCCGATTTTAGGATATTTAGAATATTAGTAACCAGACAGTTTCTGGTCTCATTGACTTCCATAGTATATTTTTTTCCTACTATGGAAGTCAATGA
>JAOTRC010000014.1:17612792-17628891 GCA_027497675.1 Cyprinella lutrensis | reverse complement strand
ATAAAACGTTTTTCAGCTAATGAGCTTTTCGACAAATTGAATACATTTCTAAAGTATATTCTCATGCATACTGACTATACGTCAAGTCATCTTCATTTATTTAGCGCTTTTTAGCAATGTAGATTGTTCTATAAACTAACGAAGGGTTAGTTTTTGTACGTAAAACAAACTTGTGTGTGATGTAAGTGACGGGTCAGCAGGGCTGGAGCAAAGGCTGTGCATCTGGGTTGTTGACCTTGAGAGTAAGGGGTGAACATGGGGAGAGGTTAATTGTTACCATAAAGAAAATGAAATCCGCAGTGTACAATAACTCATAGCCTTCTCATTGCAAGCAATGCTGTTCAGAGCGCTGACGGCCGTGGGATCATCTGGGAGTCACTGTGCTGGGGCTTCCGGAGGATATGAGGTTCAAATATGTCCACTTCAAGACCAAACCACTGCCGAGTAGACTTAACATACGCCTTCATGTGCTGCATACAATTATACAGTCCAAGTTTTTGAGAGGAAAAAAAAAAAGCTTAAAAAAAGTAATAACTTATCTGATATTGTTGCATGTTACACATATCAAATGATTAAAACAATATTTTAGTGCCTAGAAAAAGTGCCAGGTTGCAAGGCCGTAACCATGTTTTGAAAACTAAGGAATTATGTAATTAATTTCACAAATCAAGCAAATGATAGCATGTTTCCAATTCAAAATGGTGAAATTTTATACAATTAATTTGTGAATATTACTATCAGCTGTTGGACATTTCTATCATTAAAACAGTTGTCAAATATTAACCCTCAATCGGGTCATGGGGTCTATACGACCCTAATTGACTTTTACTTAATAAAAAAAAAGGTTCCCTCTCAGTGGAATAAGAGTTTGTGACATTATACATTATCTATCTATACACACACAAAAAACTGGGCTTGATTCGGTTGTTCTGAAGGTATGTAAGGAAAATGTTTACACTTCTGGTCTTCGACCCCACATTGAAATGAATGGGAAATGTGAGGAAAAAAAAAAAATATATATATTTTCTTCATGTATCAAAAAAAAAAAAAATCCGGCATAAATCTGAAAATTTTTAAACAGAAATGAAGGGATGGTACTAGAGCATAAATGCAATGTATCATAAAAAAATAATATTTCATATGCAAGCTAATGTAGTTGAGGAATTGTGTGGTATATGGATACAAAAGTACTTTATATATCTCCAAAAACACAGCATTAATGAATAGATGAGAAGTAAACAAAAAAATGATCCAAGTATGATTAAAAAATGTATATTTTTTTGTACAATTACTCAATCAATTGTTGGGGTCATGTAGACCCCGAAGATCAGAAGTGTAAACAGGAAACGAAGACCATTTGAAGGTTAAAGTGGCGCGTTAGAATGTCACACTCATCGTCTGTGAACAATAAGAACCGCCTCCTTTGATTTTGATTGGCCATCTCAATCATTTTGTCATTGGCGAGTGCTCTTAGACCACAAAGGCAGACCCGTTTATAAAAATAAACATTTTAAAACGTTTTGTCATCCTAACATCAACCAGATCTGTGCGTAATGAAGTGCAGCAGAACAGCATGGACAATATCAAATATAGGAGGGGGACAATTTGGCAGTTTTTAATTATTGGAGGGGATTTGTCTCTCTCAATGTCTATGGTGGTTACAGCCCTGCCACAGAATGGGACAATGACTTTAACTCTACACGTCCATCCAACACAACAAACTGACTGACTGCGTGTAAAGGAGCCACCCAGCCACATTCCCCTCCATCAATGAAAAAGAGAAGTTTTGCAAACATTAGCAACTTGGATGTTCAACACATGTCTGACCTTTCTAAATGCCATGAAAAAGTATAGATTCCAGTAGAAAAGGGAAAAGGGAAAAAGAATAAAAGAAGAAAAAAAATGAAAACGTGATAATGTGATATCTCTGACTTCTGGGGGTGTCTGCCGTTTCAGAGGGATTTCTAAAGGTCACCATGAGGGGGAAAAGTATATTCCTCTGATGAAAGTGGCCCGGAATTTATAAGATCCTCAAGATCCAGTGACAAGAAAGGGAGAAGAAAGACAAACTTCAAAATCTAAATGATCCCTTCCGTGTGCAATCAATATCATGAAAGGTAAAATGTGCACAGGTAATTTAAAGAGATTCTCAACCTCCTAACCTCCTCCTTTTTTCTCTCACTCGACACACCTACACACTTTTAGCAATGCAAAAGAAATATTCGGATGAATGTCTTTGTATGGCATAGACTAACTATATTTTTTTTCGTGACATTTGGTCGAAATGAATCATTTCTGTGGTGATGTGCACCCTGGGGATGAATAGAGAAGAAATGAACAGGCTATTAAGGGAATATAGAAATCCCTTAATTCATACTTAAGGAAGAGGTGGAATTTCTGTAAACAAAGAGCAGGTTAAGAGGAGACCAGAAGCTGTTAGGATTAATTTATTGACTGTAACTCCACGGTATTCTATTCATAACTTACAGTCCTAATTAAAGTTGTGAATAATAATCCGTAATGGTTGGCTCTCTATCCAAGCTAAAACAAAGGTGCAATAATGACTTTTAAATTATGGTGTTAAACAATTTACAAATGTCCCCAATGCACCTTAAATTCAGTGAATAGTACGGAATAATATGACCAGTATTAACAGTAGAATTATGTATCTGTCGCAAACAGAAGGTTATCATTGAACTAATGATAATAACTACTATTAGTAGTAGTAGTAACAACTTATTCTAATTATTAATATTAGTATTACTCGTGCTTTGCAGTCACTGATTGTGCCGAAACGATTGCGCGCTAAGCTTTGGATTTCCATTTCTCAGGCCACTCGACTGTGCACGACAAGAGTTGCCTGATATTTAATGTGTTTTTTATTTGGGAAGATGAAAGGGCTGTGGGATTTCTCACACGCCTGTGGGTTGTCAGTGCTAATAGAAAAGATTGGTGAATTGGTCGGAATCCGGGAGCAGAGTCGTTTTGTTAATCCTGCTCCTCGGTGCTGTGCTGAGACTGCTTGTATTTACATATGCAGAGGATCCCGCTGTTTCGAGAGCTCCATTCAGCAGACAGCGCAATTAATCATCCCCAAATCCTCCTGCCGTGCAACAGACGACCCCAGTCCGACGTGCTGCCACGGAGACGGTGCAGGTGTGAAGCAAGTTGCTCGAAAAAAAAAAAAAACGGCTTGCTTTTTTTGTGATTCCCTATCTATCCTTTTACTCATCTTTCAGCAAAGTTCAATCTGCGAATGACCTCTGCTTGTGTTCACCTTGAAATGTAGTCATGCTCTGCTTTGGAAGACAGTACCAAGTCTTTACAGCATGCTATTTTCATATAAGTTAATGTTCATCCAAGTTAATGTACTGTACACAGCAACATATATATATTTTTTTTAATTAAATGCATGGATTATTAAGCATATTCATAGGCCTTTTACTGTAATATAGTGCCTCTATGTATGTTCACAAGGAGTGATTAAACAATGTATACTGAAGAGTATATACAGTAGTACATCTTTAATTTGTTCCTGAACACATTTTGGGGTCAAGGATACAACAGTATTGGCACATAGAAGAGCAGTTCAAGTGGCATTTTGTGCAAAAATAAAATGTCAATTTTGTCGTTGTTTACGTAACCTCATGTTGCTATTCTGTTCATTTTTGAAAGACAAAACAAGATCAAAATTTTCACAATCCTCTTTCCATACAGCAGCAGTTCATAAAGATTATTGATGCTATGGGGCGTAAACCTCATGTTTCCAAACACCGCTACTTTTCAGTCCAAAAAAAAAAAAAAAAAAACTATTATTTTTAATAATAAAACACCACGTTGTCAAAGTTGATGATCTGCCTTTATATAAGTTCGGACACATGCATGTGTAACTACAGTGTATATTAACATTTGACCAAAATCCAGCTCAACTGGAGCTATGAGGTTTCTGTCAAGCCAATATCAGAGAATATGAGATATATGTAAGAACGGCCATATCTGAGGTAACAAGTTCAATGCATTACAGATTATAAAGTTTACTGTAGCGATATGAGCACTCAGTTTATTCTGTCATTTGCTAAAACCTCATGTTATAAAAGACATTATTCTTTTTTTTCTTAGTCTAGCATTTGTTGTCGAGCCATAGCCTTCCCCATTCCTCAAATCAATACAATATTAGTCTTAATTTATACTGTATAGTGTTTCTTGAGTAAAGAAAAGGTTGTACTAATTCATAGAACCAGTTCTTTAAAGGGGCACTTCAACCATTTGCATTAAGCTTTGTATCTTAAGAAACCCAGTCACATTTTTGAATGATCATGGTTTATTCCCTTATTTTCCCCTGAGATGGGAGAAATAAGGATTTAAGTGTTTTACTTCCTGCTTATTATGACACAAAATGACAATTTTTAAGTCATAAGATTTCTATTTCAAATAAATGCTGTTCATTTTGAACATTCTGTTCATCAAAGAATCAATTAAAGAATGCATTCACTTTAATCAAAGAAAATTCATTAAAGAATGCTTGTTTTCTTGCTTTTACTATATATTTTAAAAAAAGACCACTCACTTTTATAATGATCAGTACAATTCTAAAGCACTGATTCATTCAAATATATCTGACTTTCCATTATATGAGCGAGAAACATTTAGCATTGCATATTTGATTGCATACCTCAGTTCACAGTGTGACAAACAACTATCACTATTTGAAAGAAAAGAATCGTGTTACAGTAGTAAGTAAACTATTAGTAATGTCACTGTACTGTCAAGGCTATTTGTCCCCAAACAAATCATGAGCCAGCCAACAGGAAATGCAATGCTGTTGGATTGTTTAGGATGAATCACTTGTGTTGTACTATTCCTCATTTGCAAGTCAATTTGGGTAAAAGCATCTGCATGAATAAATATGTTTTTCGTGACATGTTGAGAGAAAAAAAAACTCAATACAGATCAAGGAACCTGCATGGTGTTGGGTAGCACGCTAATTGGACAAATTAGTTAGTCTGAGCGTGGCTTTAATTGCAGCCCAGGAGGAAGCTGAAGGTGTGTGACCTCAAATTACTGTAATCAATAATTCCCTTTGACTGACTTATATAAAGCTCAGTCCAGATGCATAGTGAATGGGAGGGCGTTTAAATGCTAATTGCTTTGCAGCCAGAGCATCATTATGGACGGCTGGTTTATCTGGAGTCTTCTGCTTCTTGACCCTGCTCATGCGAGCTTAAAGGATCGTACTCGGCTGAAGCCGAAGTCTGTTTTTCACCTCTGGACGTAATGAATGAAGCGAATAGCTTGAACTGAACTCAAATAACCTCTTTCTGTAGATTAAGCTAGGCAAGCACGGAGCTGACAGCCAAGACAGTCAAGGGCTTCTAGAACTTCTCACTTCACTGTGCTAATTCGAACAAGGCCTTTATTTTTCTATTTGTCAGTAGAGTAAACTGTAGCATGGTTGTTAAACCTCTCCCAGGCCCAATTAGGGGAGCAATGCTAGCATTCATAACCCAGATCTCGCTTCTGGTCTGGGGGGAGAGGGGGCTGTGGTGATGCCCCTGGCAGCCCAGTCCTGGCAGCTCGCAGCCCTTGTGGCAGCAATATTAAGTGACTGCTGAAATTCATGGCCTGCGCAGCCATTTTATATGTCTAGGTGTCAACCGGCTTTCATATGGTGCAGGCGTTCAGCAACACATTAGCAAATTGTGCCGTTTCATTATTCATCAGGGTGCTGTGGTGCGGGAACACACCAGCCTGGTGTGAAAAACATGTGCGTTCCCTTTATGGCGATTACTGGCAATTATTGTTAGTTTGAAGCTTCAATAACTGAATCTTGCTTTGCAACAAGCTGTTATGCAAGTGTGAAATCCCTTTTAAAGTGATGATAAATGCTCGAAAATGATTGGTAACCCCATAATGGCCAACGTATTAATTTATCAATTAACTTTATGTACTTTATGTTCCATATGCAAATGGGTAGTTGTCATATCGTGCAGTGTCAAATGCTAAATTCTAAAACTGTTCTACAAAGAATTATTTAATAATAATTACATGCAGCTTTTTTGAGCTTATATTAATTGGGAGACAGCAATGTTTATGCTTTTAATTCACGTGTCAAATATCCATATTTATATACGTTTTAACATTAAAAGTTGTATCAAGCACCCAAATGCAAGCATGAAATATGAAAAGAGATATTTGCATTATTTTACATTATAACGTACCTTTAATATAGCCCCCAAAATACGGTCCAAAGGGTCCAAAACTCAGAGATTACATTGAATTTTATCTTATTTTTGTCATGTAAATAAAAAAAAAAAATTTTTTTTTCTCAAACAAAAAGTAAAAGTATTAATAATTAAGATGTAAAATAAAATTATAGATTCCGCACTATTCTTAGACCACTTGTGATGTGACCAGATGTTATTTCCTTTATTAAAAACACTTCAATTCTCATATTATGCTGGATTACATTATCATCAGATTTTACTTGTGGAGTTCAATAAAATGTATCAGTACAATATAAATTGAATAAATGTAGTATTAAACTAGAAAATTATGCATGATAAAAGACTTTTCACAGCTAATTTAGGACCCCACTGTACCTTTTACTATATATTTCAAACACTGATGGACTATATCAATCATTTATGGAAAAACAATGAAATTCTGGCCATCAAATGCACAGCTTCCATTTCTCCTCTCCATAACTGGCATTTTCTTTTCCCTCTTAATGTGTTTCTAAATTGATTCAACCCACACAAAAAGATATTCATAAACATCAAAAATCAGAGATTCGAACTAGGTTACTGCACATTATTATGACAGTTGGGTACAACGCTGCTTTGAAATTGTTCTGCAACGTCTTCTGCCCACGCTCATCACCTTGGGCTAGACAGCGGCTCCGGCATGGCAGAGAGAGAGAGAGAGGGCAAGTTTGCCCCCTTATGGTCTCTTAATGAAGTAAACTTTCATATAGAACACGCTTAAAACCTGTAAAAAGCAAGTCTGTCGAACTAGACTGCTGCACCACTTCCAAATGAAAAGAAAATAGCCCTCCCCTGTTAGACAGCAGGAAAGTTCTCTTTTTGGCGATGCTTGACTAAGTGGACTCTGTAATGAGTCTGGCCGCCTGATTAGAGTGATAGACATGCAGGAATCCAGCAGGCGCTGCCAGAGACCGCCACAACCAGGAGGAGGGGAGTGGAGGGGAAAGAAGACAGGACGTCTGAGAGAAGTCTGGAGGTAAACATCCCAGCAGGAATGTAGACCTTAACTAGAGGCACTAGAATGAAGGGTTGGAAGGTGGTGAGTTATAGCTTACAATACATTAACCTTGAAGAGGGTGAAAATGTACAAAAAAAGCTCTGCAGGAGATGCTCCATATCATCAAAGAAATCATAGTGATTGCATGTTCAAAGGAGATGAATGTTTCCCCGGACATGCTATGATTTCATCAATCAGCACGGATTGAAAACCATCCAATCAAGTGTAGATGTTTATAGAGATGTTATCAGTGTTGACAAGTTACTTCCAAACTGTAATACATTATATTACAATACATTACTTTTTACTGTTATTTAAAGTAATTCATTGCCTTACAATATTATTGTCTCGGAATTGTAATGTGCATTACTCCTGTATTACTTTTGAGTTACTTTTACCAAAATTACAATACAGAATTAGAACTTAACGTTAGGGCTGTAACGATATGCGATATGAAACCCGAAACTGCGATTTGTGACACTCAAATCCACGAACCTGCAGAATCACAACTCACAGCGTTATCCTTCCCGTCCAGATCCAATACTACCACATCTTTAAATTGCTATTAATATTATTTGAAGTTAACATTATAAAATATCTACACCACAAAACTAGTTGAGGATCAATTATTTAAAATTGGGGAATTCCAGCATTATGGGCATGACATTTGCATTCAAAACTTGAAAATTAAATTCTCTGAAATTGCATTAAATACATGCATTTACAAACTTGGACTCCATACACGGCTATTGCTGACCACGAACAGGTAAACTACTTGCATTTTTCATTCGTTAATGTCTCATGTTAATGTTGTTTTTTGTTTGTTTTACAATTAAAAACATGTAACGAGTAAAATATTACTGAAAATTGATTAGTAATGCCATACACTACTGCATTACAGCAAAAAGTAATATGTTAATGTAATGCATTACTTTTGTAAAGTGTTACTCCCAACACGTGTATGGGTGCTATATAGCATGAATGAAGGTTCAAGCGGTTGTTGGGTACCTTAGTTCCATTAATCAAAGATGATCTTTTGTCTAAAGAATTTGAACAAATTAACCAGTGATGCCAAAAGGGTGAACACACGAGATATATCTCTGAAGAAACAATTCCTGGCAGCCAGTTGTTGGAATGATTGCTTTTATAAGCTTCTGGACCTTCTATCACATTACATTATACGCTCTGAGCACCTTGAGCTAAAAGACTTTAACCTCAGACCAGCACTAACCAAGCACCATGGTAACATGTTTAACCAAGGGCAATAAATTGCTGCATCGGTCTGTAGCATCCAACGTATCTTTTGTCAGATTTTTCTCTGCAATGTGTAGCAGGGTTCAAAAGAGGAAGAAAGTGCATTGGGAATCTAAGATCGAAATTTTATTTAAACCTGCTAAACAGATTTTTTGGGGGGGTTAAGAATTAAAAAATAAAGAAAAGCTCATGAAAAAATTTATTGGAAATACAAAATAAAATAAGACGACGAATTTACGACAGACGAAGTTGAGTTTTGAAGTAGGTTATAAATTAATTCATTACAATAGAACGATAGAAAGAAAGATAGATGAAAATACTTTTTCCACTGAAAAATTTATAATGAAACATAAAATAATATGACTATTAATGCCGACAGTTGTGTAAATTGGTTTCAGTTTGCTGGATATCTAATATTCTCATTAACTGAATTGTAATGGATTCAGATCACCATCTATCCATTGATTCATGCTTTCTTACTTCAGAATATCAAGCCTTGCACAATAACACAGCCACGGGCATCGAAGCAAATCTTCTAGCCTAGTGATTGACATAACCTGGCAACATAATTGCACAAAAAGTGCTGCAGACGGCCTTCCAGACTCGCTTTCAGGTACATTTCGATTTTAAAGGCTTTGCTATTCACCATAACAAAAGAGCTCTCCACTGACATTTTCCATGCAGTCATGCCTGAGCTGTGAGTAGGGAAAAAATCTGGAATATCTGTGTAACTGTGTTTTCTACTGCCATACGACTATAAAGTTTGACAACTCATCCAGAAGCATTCTGGGAATGAAAAAACTTATGTTGTGGACTGGACACAAACTTTATGTTTTTTACATATACATCACTTCTCAGAAATCCTTCTCTTTGGAAATGGCCAATGAATTAAAATGCACTGCTTTATCATGCCATGTGAGGTGTAAAAAACACCTGGGTGACATAAAAAGTCTGCCCACGGTTTGAAAACAGAAAAAGCACAACTCTAACTCTCTCATATTTTTGGTCACAGAGCAATTTCGTGGAACAATTGTTAAGAAATCATAGGAGAGCTAGGAATGTGTGAATAATAAAATGTATGCTAAACTAATAGAAAATTATCTCCAGCTGGACTGTAAATTCCTACTCAATCTACATAACATATGCAGATTATCAAAGGGCCTTGAGCCCTATTATTAGTTAGCCAGGGTGGAGGGAAGTGTGCACACAAAACTAAAAATGCTGTCATTATTTACTCAGCCTCATGTCGTTCCAAACCCACAAATTCAAATGCAGAAATTTTTGTAAAAAAAACAACAACAACATCTTTACATAGCTCTTGCCATAAGGATTCTAGGGACTTCTGTCTTTCAAAATAAAATAAAAAACTTTATTATACACCCTTTTTTATCGTTTCTTTTTTAACTTCTTTTTTATTGTTACTCAAAAATAAATAACGTGCTCATTTGGAATCTAGAGACAATGGGCTATATGCATGGCAATATTTCCGGTGAAGGTCTAAGGATGCTCAATAACTTCCACCGATCGTAGAGTCCAATGCAATACCGAGAATTTATATTGGTTTTTATACTCTATGGCTATTCTAAAGAAACGTTAGTCACAAAAACAGACAAAACAGACACCCCTCATTTTGTTTATGGTTCTTTTTTAAATTTTATTAAATAAGCATAACTATATACAAAATTACATCTAAGCGTATCAAAGTTTCGTTTCAGAGACGAGAGGACAGTAAATTTTGAAGACTCTGCCATAATCCGGTTTTCCTCCGCTTTCAAGGGATACTCCACTTTTTTGGGAAATAGGCTAATTTTACCACTCCCCCAGAGTTGAACAGTTGGGTTTTACCGTTTTCGAATGTATTCAGCCGATTTTTGATATTTAGAAGAATATCAGTAACCAGACAGTTTCTGGTCTCATTGACCTCCATTGTATATTTTTTTCCAACTATGGAAGTCAATGGGACCAGAAACTGTCTGGTTAATGATATTCTTCTAAATACCAGAAAATCTGCTGAATGGATTCGAAAACAGTAAAACCCAACTATTTAACTATGGGGGAGTGGTAAAATGCCTATTTCCAAAAAAAGTGGAGTATCCCTTTAAATTTCCCTTTAAGATTTAAAGCAATCCCATCTAATGGCTTTTCCACAGCTATATATCCCAATGAAATTATAAAATATTGAAAACACGACGTATGATTCACTTTTGGTTCATCAAAACAAAATCTTATGTAAGGCTAGATTACAACCCCAAACTCTTCATATTTGTATTGTAATATTGTCTACAGACACTTTTTCCCAAATGCTTTGAATTTTTAATGTGTTCCCTCACAAAGACCACTGTGAACACCACGCTCAAATATATAAAGGCCATCTTGAAACAAATTATATAAACTGCAGAGCGCACAAGATGATATCAGTGGTAGGCCATTATTATTTCGCCAACATTTGTTTAATGACATCTCCAGAGATCTAAATGAACTCGTTAAAGTAATGCAATCCAAACTAACCACGCTAGAATACAATTACAATCAATTACAATCAAGTACTGGGTGTCTGTTTTCCACTGAAGGACACAAAAAAGCAAGGAAGATATCTGCATGTTATGCAAATCAAAGATTCTCCAAGTTACCAAGGTGTCTACACAACTGTGGCTTACGACACTTTTAAAATGTTACGTAATCTGATTTTGAAACAAGAATCCAACTTCATTCATTCATTGCTATGGAAACATTGGTGACTGTAGGATGAAACCTGAACTAATGGTTGTCTGTCTGTGTCACATATCCAATTGAATCATATCAAGTTCCTTCAACTGGTCCCTAACAACAGATTCCTGTGGTGTTCTGGCTACCACAGCAAGACATTATTTTCACATCATGAGCTTGCATCTTCTCATACCATCTGCTTTGATGCGTTCATAGAATTTCATCATATTGATATTCAACACTGCTGAAATGAAGAGATCAGATCAGAGTTCAGAGACCTCACAATATTTATATACAGTATACTGTTCAATTGCATTATGAAATCTATTTAATTATTTTCCCCTGATATTTCCTTCCTGACATAAGAATACTAATTTCTGAATAATTTTTTACAGTATATTATTTGACCGAACAATGTTGGGGAGTGATCAACTAAGTCGCTTTACTAGCGTGGCAGTAGATTACAAGCAGTGCAGCTACTTTCTACAAAAAGTATTGATCATTTGCGACAAAGCACTACATCGTTTGTTTTTATATTCCATCATGATGCATTTTGTGGGCGGAGCCTAAATCTATGGAATATAATGGATATAAATAATTAAAATGGTAATTTCAAGTTTGTTTCTCACAATTCTGACTTTTTGAAGTTTATGTCCCAATTTTGTGAAGAGAAATCTGAATTTCAAGATTAAACTTCTTTTTTCTCAGAATTGATATAAACTCACAATTGCAAGTTTTTTTTAAAATCAGAAATGGGAAATATAAACAATTTTTTCTTTTTATAGATTAAAATGTGATCTATGTAAAATGTTAGATGCTTAAATAATATTTCATGCTCAAGTCCACCCCGTATAACTGACGGGTTCTGGAAGTAAAAACACCATAGAGAAATTGACTTTTATGAATTTTTCTGAATTTATCAATTTTTAAAGAAAGACCTACTGTGTGCCACTACGAGGTTGTTAATCCATGGTACTCAGGTATGGTATTCCATCAGCCTGCATTATTTCAGCTTATTTTTTAAAATAATTGTGTTTAACAGCTGAAAAACTACATTACCCATAATGCTGTACAGAAAATTACACTAATCAGAGTTGAAAAAAGCAACAAGCACCGAAATTGCCACTACCTTGAAGCAATCCGAATGATGTACCTCTAAACACACACACACACACACACACACACATATATATTTATATACATATGAATATTTTGCAGTAAAATTAAGGTGTATAATCAACATTTGTAAATGAGTTTTATATTTCTCCATATTTAATTCGATTATACTGCTCTCAATGCTACATGGGATGATAGTTCTTTCCATCACTAAAGGACACAGTCTTGTAGTAACTTTGTCTTATTTCCGATTTTCAAAAGTTTGTAGTGTTGTGATCTGAAGTTACCTTGTAGCTGCTTGCTTTGTGGCTTACAACTCTTTAACAAAGACTTATTATAATCCCTATGGGAAAAATGAATGGAAAAACTAAAGGGAGGGAGGAGGGGGTGGTTTATGGTTGTTGAACTCTATGGTATCTAAATCAGCGTTGATAAGTCACGATTATTTTTAGTGATTCAGTTTGTTCAAATGATTTGGGTATATGAGCTGGTTAAAAATTAAATATTTTCATATTTAAAGGCTTACAAATATAGTTCATTATGATAAACAAAAAAAAATAGAAAAGAAAAAAAAATTGGATAAAACATAAGAAAAGTTCAGTTAAATAAAATTTTAAAATGTTTTTTATTTGTAAAGCAAAATATTTTGTTGTGTTCACCTCAATTATGAAGCATCTAATTTTGTTTCAATAAATTTAAATTTACCATGGCGGTTTTCATATTTTACTGTTACAGTACATAGCCCCTGATGGATCCTACCTTTTATAGATGCATCCATATCAAAATGACCATTTTCCATTTTATAGATGGTACGTTATCAGTAAACGACTCAAACTTGAAATCCTTCATGCTGAATTTATGTTAAACAAGGCATGCTAATTAGGTTAAACAAGGTAAGGTCTGGTTTAAACCATTCATTGGGAGAAGTTCAAAATGCACAGATCTCATAGTTATTCTCACTCATAATTACGCTTCTTTATCCACGCCCTCTTAACATATACGTTTATACTGTATATATAAAAGTTTTCAGAGCTGCACAGCTTTATAACAAAGGCAAATGTATGCAGATCAAATTCATGTTCTGCGAAAGTCCCTAATGCAAGGTTACAAGGCAAAGCGTCCTCAAAGCACTGACTCACTGGTGTAGGATGACAGATGAGTGTTCACTGAATAGAAAGCCATGATCAAACTCCAGGATGATTTCTGGGCAAGCAAGCCTTTTTTTGAACAGTTACACAACTGAACGTCTATGAAGAAGAACCTCACAGAAATAACGCAGCAGCTGTGAAACTGTCAAAACACTGTTTGCGCTGCATCAATATCCACCTACAAAGGTGGACAAAACTAAGAGCTGTCCTTAAACACAAGAATATGTGCAAGTAAACAAAAAAGACATCGCAATAAGCAACGAAGGGCGCATTTGTAACTTTGACCAATTCCCTATAGAGTCTGTATCTAACCTCTATTTGACAGCAATATGAGACATCTTTACCACTCACATTGATGTTCCTGAGTTTCTTCTTGCCCCTCTCTAGTCGACTGAGGAGTCTGTGATGTTCACTAGGCGTTTGCTGGAGAAGGCGGTCATCGACGGATATGGTCTTCCTAAGAGCCACTCTATCCCTCCAAAGCTCTGGGACACGGCTCTCTGAATTCCGAGGGAAGCGCTTCACTTCCGACAGCGGAGATGTCTCTCCTCGGTCATGGTCACGCAGCACTGACCCTGAAAGAGAGAAACAGACACCTCAGGTGATAACTGACACCCAGAGAGAAAGAAAACACAAGAGAATGAGAACAGGACCAAAACCTCTCTTCACAAAAACACACATCTTAAAAAGATTGTTGTTTTTACATATAGGATTCATGCACTCCAAAAAAATTATTTAGGCCTAAATTTAAGATTTATGTATTTTAAATGCATAACATTTCAATCAGTTTGGATTAAGCATATAAACAAACTAATGAATGTAATGTAACGGTAGATGAAACATGAATGAAACAGGATTTCTGTAATACTGTAAAAAAAATACTGTTGGTTTAACTTAAAAAAATTATGTTATCTGAACTACATATATTATCAAATATAAGTTGATTTGACAAAAGAAAAAATGTGATTACAAATCATGAAAATATTTTTTTTACAGTGTACTAATAATAAACTGAATGTGTTTTACAATGACCAGGTTTATATATTTAGCATCAATAAATCGACTTTCTTTCAGTCTGTTACATTTTAACAAGTTGAATATTGCTTGTTCTACAGCTAGCCATTATGTTTATAATTTTTAACTGAATAAATGTTATTGTTTTTGCAATGAACACATTAATGCTGATTCTAAACTATTTTTATAAATTCCTTTATAAATTTAATTTATTATTTTTTAAATAAAATCAAATAGAAATAGGCAATAATAAACTATGCCATTATTTTCGAGTCTAGAAATATTGCCTGCATCATTTACATGCATGACAAATATGCATTTATTCATTTATGTTAAAAACTCTGTAATCCAAAAGGATGGAAAAAATATATGTAGTTCACATACATAGATCATAAATGTAAAAAAATAATAATTTAATTTAAAAAAGGGAGTGTTGAAAACAATGAAAGTACAAATTTGGTACATATGAATAAGAAATAACTTAAAAAAGGAATACACATTATGACTAGGCAATTCTAACCCTTTTGTAATAACCATATTTTAATTAGCTCATCCTTTTACTTCCTCTCAAATCTCATTTAAAGTGCTCTATTAAGTAAACTTCCCACTGCTTATCTGGTGAGTCATGTTTGTAACAATAATGAACAAAGCATTAAAAAGAATTGTCAGATAATGGGTGAAAATTCACTTCAGGTAACATTGAACTGTAAAGAATAAAAGTATCTTGAAGATCTAATAGAGATGCTCTTATAAACTGGGGGTTTATAATTGTAAACACACGCACGTGCACCGTATGCCACTAGGATTGTAAGCGAGGTGTTTGGTTTCTCAGTATCATCAGCTGGTGGGCAGCAGTTCTAGCTCTTTATCCACTGAGCTAATGCATGGTTCTGCTTACTCCACTTACAATTAAAACTGCATGAAGACGTCAATGTTATTGTCTTCGCCTCAGAGACTGTTCTGAAGAGAGCCTTCTCTGAAGCAGAGGTCAAATAAACATTTATGAATTTTGTGTTATAGCTAATCCACCTACGTTTTGCATAAAATTGTAATAGTGTCCTGACATAACCCTAACAATTTTGATAACCGAGCTCAGATATATGCTAATTTATGAAAAAAGCAAAATCAACAAATTGCATAAATGTTAAGTTATGCAGCACTTTTTTAATGACAAGATAAAGAAGAGCCCCTTTCACACAGCGCGTTGATCCCGGGAAATTGTCTCACGAACGTAAGCACATAGCAAAGCCATAACACAGCGAAAGAGAAGAACTAAGTTACATGAAACAGTCCAACTACATATTTTACACCACTGACAAGGGAAAAGTCACTACTCACGGTGTTAAAAGTTAAAATTAAAAAGGTCTTAAAGTGACAGCAGCCTAATACAGTATACTCTGCACCCCCCACTGCCAGCCATTGTAAGTTTGCGAAATTGCACTGTAAAATTTTTTTTTCAAAATTTGTTATCACAACATATTTTCTTTGGTCAAATCAACTTAAATAATTCATTTCATTGAGATGACTTATTATTTTGAGTTTCTGATGATTAAATTAATCTCCTTCATTGTATTAACTCACTTTTTCCAGTTCAATCAACT
>JAOTRC010000014.1:17561939-17576046 GCA_027497675.1 Cyprinella lutrensis | reverse complement strand
GTACTGTGTGTGTGTGTGTGTGTGTGTGTGTGTGTGTGTGTGTGTGTGTGTGTGTGTGTGTGTGTGTGTGTGCACTTGAACTTGATTTCACCAAGTAGGCTACAACATGTTCCTGGATCAACGCCTTTGTTGATCCTAGAAAAAAAAATTCCAATCAACCAATCAGATTTGAGGGATACATTAACTGTGAATATATTTTTCAGCATTCTTTAAAATATCTTAATTTGTGTTCAACAGAAGAAAGAGGTTTGAAACAACATGAAGGTGAGTAAAGGACTTGAGAATGATATAAAAATATTTGGGTGACGTAGCAATCCCTTTCAATGATATTTAAATAATTAAGTAAATAATATATTGCTTAAGTTTCTAAAGAGATCTAGCAAACAAGGACACGTTTTGCTAGTCTGTAAATCGACGCATATTATTTCAGCAAGATATAAATATCGAAGATATGTTAATTTTATTTTACCAGCCTAAAGAAATATGAAGACTGAAGGCTTGAAACTGCCATTGACAGTGACGTTCCGATCACATGCAGTCATGCATAGGCTGACACGCGGTGGAAAAATCGAAAACAACAGTCCAATATATAGAGGGGTAGTTAGTTTAGCCTGAACAGATCACTCACCACTCTTGTTTACTGCATATGAACACTGCTAATGTCAAATGTTGAGCATTTAGACTTATCAAAAATAACGTTCTGTCATATAAGTGATTATTAGGGTATCATACACGCATTACAGCCAACTAAAATGGAATTGGGGGGCTACGTAGGTAGCTAGTGTTATGTTTTCATATTTAGCTGCTTTAAAGTAGTTTACATATAGTATTAGTACTTGCATTCTTATTTCAATTAGTTTTAAATAAAAAGACTGCTGTTGTGACAACCTTCCCAACTGGTTGTGGTTATCAGATTAACTTGTTCAAAATACTTTTCAAACTACTAGCATCATTGGCTGTTATTATATATTCAGCATATAATTCCCTAATACATGATGAATCTCATTATTAGAATGATGCATCAAGTGAACAGACCAGTGTGGCATTGGCTACTGTTTCCCATCCCATAATCAAAGCCTAAACACCCTGTTGACAATAAAAAGCTCCCACTTTATTTAAAATTGATTTAAATTTGTGGTATGCACTTGACTGTTCACGTAATCTGTGCTGCTAACACACTTTTTCACCTTGCATGTTATCTTTTCAAAGCCTTCATTCATGTGTAGCCTAGCGACAAACTTTACAATACAGATCTGACCCATTTACATTGTTACCCAATGAAGGTAAAGTCACAAGATGTATACAGTATGAACAAAAAATACAAGTAATTTTCTAAATACACCAAACTGACCGTGAAAGGGTTTTCTATCAGGGTCCTAGACCTGTCTTTCTTCTTTTTTGTTACCTTGGTAACTGGTTGCTAAAGCCATCAGACGTGATGTTGCTTTTCAGAAAAGTAGGCCATGACTGGCCGCTCCTCTAATTGTAACAACTAGACCACATGTTGTAACATGTGTCTGACAAATTGGAAACAGATTGCAACTCTTTAGGAGGTAAGCAGACCTGTAGAGAATACAGGTGAAACTCAAAAAAAATAAAATAAAAATAAAAGTTAATTTATTTCAGTGATTAAACTTAAAAGGTGAAACTAATATATTATATAAAGACTCATTACATGCAAAGTGCGCCTTTATTTGTTATATTTTTGATGATTAAGGCTTACAGCTTATGAAAACCAAAAATCAAAATTAGAATATTGTGAAAATGTTTTCATATCTGTACGCCATAATCATCAAAATTATAACAAATAAAGGCTTGAAATATCTCTTTGCATGTAATGAGTCTATATAATATAATTCAATTTTAAGTTGAATTACTGAAATAAATTAACTTTTGCATCATATTCAAATTTTTTCGTGTTTCACCTGCATAATACTCTGGATTGATTTAGTAATTGAAATCTTTGAAATCTTTTAAGGGGACACATGGCAACAAAACTAACTAATGTGTAGGCGTTTACTTCCTGAAATATGTTGTTTTTTAGCAACCTGACATCATAGTCTAATGGTCTGCTTCAGAATAGTCCTATTCTTGCCTTTTTCTTTAGAGGACTGTTTTTATATAAGATTCAAGTGCATTTATGTGATTTAAGATTTCCTGGGAGCATCTATCCTGAATAAAAGTACCTGCCGTGGCATGGAGGAAAAAAAAAATCAATATTTCTTGCCTAGGGTGTAAAGTGCTTGTGAAGTGCAACCTAAAATAGACAGATCCAGCTAATATTCTTTTAAAGGGCAAAAGAAAATGTGGATGGGTTTATCAGTTGATCTTTAATATAACCACAAAAAGTATTCACATTAAAGGAAAAACATAACTCTTCATGATCTACCATAAAGAGACCTTTGAGACTAAATTGATGCTGTTAGGCAGAATGAATTCACAACAAAGCAAAAGTGCCGTGTCGTGTCATTTTCCAAGAAATTGTACACATAAGGCTTAGGGTATGTTAAACTCACATTTCTAATGGAAGTGCAGAACTAATTGCACATGCAAGAGAAGACACTTTCACAGTTATATGTGGCTAGAAAGTCCGCTAAGGATAACAGCAGAATTAAAAATGCATCTTAATATGAAGAACAATACTAGTGAACTCGTGCAAATGATTCCAGAAGAACGGTCGCAGAGCTGGTTCGAGGAAGTTTGAACAAGAAAATTCCTGTTTCAACAAATCTATGAACAAATGCTTTCACAAAATAGTGGATCAAAGTAGCAGTAAACATAGGCCAAACTGAATGAACATCACAGAAACAGTCCATCCTGATTAACTCACAGTGTTCTTCCAAAGTTCCTGCTTCACCGAAGAGGCCACGTCCTTTGACTTCAAACAAGTGCAAATACTTTTTCGAAAAACAGATCGAGCTCTGCCCATTGTTTTTGTCAAGGTACAGAATAGAAAGGGGTCAGTGAATAACATGAGGGGAAATGCCTTAAATGCCAGAAAAACAGTGGACAGACAAAAACAAGAACACTCAAACTCAAATGTGAATTCTCAAACCATCGAAGAGCTTTGTAGAGTATTTCCTGCATATTTCAATATCAGTTAGAAATCAACTAATGTTGAAAGTCAGAATCATACAGAGGGATTACAAATTCTTAATTCATGATATACATTTTTTTTTTTTGGTCTGCATGTCATGAGGCCCTGTAGATTCAATTAGTGAATACTTATATCACTTTTTTTTCAGTAGAAAGAAGTGAATTGTGCACACAGTCTTCTGAATCATTCTAGGCTTCTGGGGAGTTCAGGGTTTGGTCATTCGTTCTTGGTTCTGACAGACCCAAAGATCTCATTACAGGGTGCGTCCATGATGTTGTCTGAGTTTCGTGACTGGAGGAAAAAATAAACATCTGATCAATAGCTTACATCTTGATTAAAAGAAAATTCAAAAGTTTGGGGTTGGTGAGATTTTTGAATGTCGTTGGAAGAAGTCTCTAACGCTCAACAAAGCTGCTTTTATTTAATCAAAAATTGAGTTAAAACAATATTTTTTTCAATTTAAAGCTACACTGTGTAACTCTTTTAGTTTAGTCTTAGTTATAAACACTTAGTTTTTCAAAAAATATATGAGCTTATTAATGAATGTTTACTTTGTTAAAGTAATAAAGTATTCTTGTGAGTGTATAATATGGCATTAAAAATACATACGGGTAAGGGGTTCTAATGTCGGTTGCCATGTTGCTCCTCCATCTTGAAAGTACGGTAGCCAAAGAGGGACATACCCGTTAATTCAAGCTTCGCCTTTTGCGTTTACGTTTGAGTTAACACTCATGGAAGAGGTCGAACTGGAAGCCGTGTTAATCTTGGACTACATTGGCCACCGTAGGAGCCAAAACGAAATCGTAATTGAGAGGAACAGAAACTAATATTAACTGGATGATCATATACCTTTTCACCGCTAGATGGGGGTAAAAATCACACAGTGTAGATTTAAAATATTTGAATACATAGAGTAAATTCTACTGAAAATTCACCTTTGCCAATAAAAGAATAAAATGTCACATGATCCTTCAGAAATCATTATAAGATGCTGATTTGTGCATGGTATTTTCCATCATTTACGAAAAAACGGCTGCATCCGAAATCGCATACTTCCCTACTATATAGTAGGGGAAAGACAATATGTGAAAAAAAGATGTCCAAATTCACAGTAGACATTAGAGAGTAGGTAAAAAGTACCCAGATGACTTTCTACCTCAGGTAATATTCTGAATTGTGCATACGATGGACCTTTACTATCCCATTAGGGCCATAGGTCACATGATAAAGGGAGTATGGTGAATGTAGTATGGCTGAATTACAGTGCATTCATACTATACACACACACACTCATACTACTGTATATAATACATATGTTTATCAGTCGTGAAATAATTACTTAATTCAACACAGGAAAAAAAGAAGCAGAAACAAGCGATAAATGCATTGCTTATGCATGTTGTAGTCTTAAAAAAAAAATAACCCGATTTTCTCAGCTTTTTGTTCCAAATGTTGCTTTTTTTAATGAATCTCAACCACATTTACGCTGGTGAGGAAAGAGTTAAGAAACATTTCTTATTATGTTGAAATTAGTAGTACTGGTTCATTTAAGGATTCTTTGATTAATAGAGAGTTCAAAAGAACAGCATTCATTTTAAATATAATTTACATTGTAAAGTATTTATTGTTAATCAACTGAATGCATCCTTGCTAAATAGAAGTATGAATTTCTTACTGACCACAAACAATCGAATGGGTCATACAGTACAACGTCAAACATGCATAGGGCATTTTGTGCATGGAGGTGAATGCTCTGGTGCTGGTGTGGGTGTAATGGAGAATGCTGGACTCATGGGTGTGGTGTTGCGTGCGAGACTCAAAAGAGTGATAATGTATGCAATATTGAACTAGTCTGGTTTGAAAGTTATGCAAATAAAAGAACATACTCATGGGAAGGGGAGATGCATTTCTTTTCTCTAGAGATGAGGTCAATTCATTTTGTCAATAACAAAGTCTGCTATATCTGCAATTTTGCATCATTTTCTTCAGAATAGTTGGTTGTAGTGTGGGTCCTTTTAATGTGTATATTCAGAAAGTTTACTGTGGGTCAAACTGTTTATCTCTTATGAAGTACCCTTCAAAAGATGAGTACTGCTATTTACTTTGGGAAAGGGGCCAGAAACAAAGGAAATGAATTTCAGAATGTATGCAAGTGTGCAATTGTATGATTGAAGTGGACTCATCATGACTTACTTAATGTAGTACTTCACTCCATCTGCTGTGAACGCCTCATCCCAGCCATACGGTAAGCCTGTGAACGGAGGAAACAAAAAAAAGTGTCAAAGAAATCAGATTCATTTATGTGAGGACAATAAACAAGATATTGGAGAAGTCTGAAGCCAAACAAAGGGCTCATTTGCACAAAAACATGTTTCCCCAAATGCACTTTTTGCTAGGTTTTTATTAATGGACCTCAGTCAAAAAATGTAAGCAGACTCTATTGAAGGCAAGATATGTTATACAGGTATACATTTATTCATTTAGCTGATGCTTTTATCCAAAGCGGCTTACAGTTGCTATATATGCCAGAGGTCACAGGCCTCTGGAGCAACTAGGGGTTAAGTGTCTTGCTGAGGGTCACATTGGTGTCTCAAAGTGGATTCGAACCCGGGTCTCTCACAACAAAGGCATGTGTCTTATCCACTGCGCCATCAACACCCCAAATCCCTGACCGAATTTGATCTTGACACTCCCTCTGTGCATGCAGTAAGTGCTATTGATAGTAAGTCTGCTGACATACACAATGCCTTGACATAACTTTATAATGGCTTTCTCATCAGAAACATGAACTTATTATGAAAAAAAATGATGATGAAAAGAACACGCAAAGTATCCCACTGTCTAGATTACACACACAATCGACATTTTGACAGGAGAGGCCAAAGAATAATTTATGAAGTCTTAAATTTCTACAAACAAATATCCCTGGCTACATATTCTGTAGTGTCCAACTGCCCACGGGGATTTGCAATAAATTGAGTTGTCTAAAGTTTCCACTAACAAATGAATGGATATGTATAAGACATTTTGGCTTACAATCAATTTTCCATTTATCATTATGTCACTGGCCATTTCTTGAATATTATGGGTGGGACCAATTTTTTTTTTAATTTATTTAATTTTGGGGAGGGGCGTATGTCTTTTTAAAGGAATTAAATAAAGTCCCCCTGAAGTCAATAATTTTATCCCTTAAAACCAACTCGATCTCATGAGAATTAATTCGAAATTTACCGTGGTGGCTAATTCATAACAATTCGTACAACCTCACTCGTACGATTTTTGCTAATTCGTACATATTTTATGAATTGGCCAATTCGTACGAATGACCTACAGTACCCCTGACCCTGCCCCTAAATCTCTTGGGTTTGAACAAATCGTACGAATTTGTACGAGTGAGGTCGTATGAATAAGTACGAATTAGCCACTTTTTTATCACTCTTACGAATTGGTCATGAGATAGCATAGCTTAAAACTCACCTTTGATCAAATTACATATTTAAACATTTTTTTCCCCTGAAAAAAAGCCCCGCCTCCACTCACACCAGCTCAGAGATCCACTCGTTGACGCTCACACGTTGATGTAATTGGTTACAAGGTAGTTTGTGACGTCAGAAACACCAGCTTTCAAACCATATTTTTGAGACTGTCTTTTGGTCACTGCAGTTTTAAGGAAAAAAAATACTCGGCAATGGTGTTTATGAATTTGCACATGGTTTGTCTTAAAGCATAATAAAAATAGCACATAGACATACAAATATTAAAAAAACTTGATTTTTATCTCAGGGGGACTTAAAGGATGTAACCGGATTTAAGTTATTGGTTATTTAAGTTTTTAAGTTGTTGGATTTTGTTATTAAAAGGGATTTAATAACAAAAAAGAATTTGAACTATTTGAGAAAAATATTTTTATTTTAAAACATGCACTATTCACTGTTATTGGCATGACTGTCGAAACACGAAACAGAAAAATGTTTGTCACACCACATTGAGTAATGAATACATATTTGTGTGATGTGGCCTTATTTTCTATTCCATCTATGTTTTGCTAATATTTCCATTAAGTTACGAAAACTTTATTTCGAAATTCTTTTTAAACGTTCAAATTTTGTATGTACTAATAAAGTTTTTTACTTGGATTATGTTAAAATTTGAGGAATATTCCATTCTATCATTAAAAAATTATTTCTGACACAAAGCAAACATTTTTCATCATTAATAATTTTATACATGTTTACATTTTTCCAGAATATACAAGTCTCTAAATGTATTAAATATTAGAATTACAAAAATCACACACAACTTTACTTTAAGATTCACATCTGTATAACTAAACTGTATGAGTCTCTGTGAAGAACAAACATCTTATCACTTACATTTTCTAAACTAATTAAAACAACAACAAAAAAAAAAACACTTGAACATTTCCTTCATCAGCTGTATTTGACTCCAGAGAAAATTCACAAGTTTAAGCCTGATCTATCTGAGATCTGATCTACATGTTTCCGATGTGCCGCAGATGTGGGCTGTTTCCTACAATACTTGGTTGCGTGTGGAGGTGAGAGATTTCTAAATTGACTTTTGTGATATCTTGACTATTACTCGAATTCCATTACCCAGAATTCTGCTTGGGGAACTTTATGAAAATTGATAATGATAAACCACTTAAATTTCAAATAAATTTACAGGAAATAACTGTGGTAGTGGCCAGAAAGAGTATTGCTGTTACATGGAAATTTGATTCTCCTCTAACCATATCTAAATGGTGTTTAGAGATGAATAACTGTGTAAAAAATAACATATAACTTTAGAAAAGGATTCAACAACTTTATTAAAATTTGGCAGCCCTATCTAGATTATGTGGATAATGAGATATTGAAATGTGACTGACCTCGAAACGTTGTATACCTACTTTAAAATTATGGAGCATTCTTTTGGGGAGGGGGTTGGGGGTTTGTTTGTGTCTGTTCTCGTAAAATGAAAAAAAAAAAAAAAAACACAACCCCACCAAGTTAAACAAAGGGAAAAAATTACACAAACTCAAACGTACACCTATACAGAGCACAAGTCAAATCTAGCAAGACATGTGGAAAACCACACAACAGAAAAAGAAAACACCACAAAATTGTGTTGTGCATGAACTGTTTCATATGGAGTTTCGAACTAAATGCTTTGTAATGCTGAATGCTTTCAGGCTGACGAGTGTAACGACTGTCTGGATGTTGTCTGGACTCTGGATGTTTGGATTAAAAATAATGTGGAATGAAATTGAGAGTATAATGACGATGAGAGAATTTAGTTCAGTTATAACGGCTTGAACGTTGTTCTACACCTTAAAAAAGTACATCTAAATTGGATGTTGAAATCATTTCAACTTAATTTACTTTAAACTAACTTAAAAAATGAGTTGAATCTTCACTGTAAAAAAATATTGTAAAATATAATATGTAAAAACATTTTTTTCTTTTGTCAAATCAACTTAAATAACTTATGTAGTTCAGATAACAATATTTTGAGTTTCTGATGATTAAATCAATATCCTTCATTGTATCAACTCAATTTTTCCCATTTCAATGAACTTAAAATTAAGGCAACCAGGTTACTTCATTTTTTAAGTTAAACCAGCAATTGTTTTTTACAGTGTAACTATTAAAAAAAGTTGCTCAACGTATTTTGATGAGTGAATGCAATTTAAAAACATCTGTGGTTGATATTTATTGATCAAATCATTTTTGAATGTGTTTCCTAAACATTTAGAGATTGTATATAATGTTACACAAACTTTCCAAAAACATTTACATAACCTTTACAAAGTGAAACTTTGATTTTTGAAACACACCTAAACCTTGGTTTATCTTACCTAACTTTTGGCTGTTGTCTTTATCAGCCTTGAGAAAAAAAGTGCACATATTTCAATGGTCATTTCCCAGAATTTAAACCGAATGATGTTTTCTAAAACTTGCATTCATCTGTATTTGTATTGTAATAGCAGTCAACCCAACTGAGTCTTTAAATTCTACAGCTCAGTGAGATTGAGTTTTTTGTAATGAATGTTCTGACACATCCACATTGATCACAAAGGGACCTAGGGACACAGCAACAGAGTATAGCTCATCACATTTCTCTTTAATTCAATCAACTTTTTGTTATCTATAGGCCTTGATCTGTAACCAAGAGTGAATGATTTCACTAGATCAACACTATGATACAGAAAAGGAAATTTCATCTGCCTCAAATTACACCTCAGCAAATCGAGCTGATTCTGTCTTAAAAGGGACATTATGAAAATTCTGTCATTTACTCATCTTTCCAAACCTGTACGTCCTTCTTTTTTCTGTTAAACACAAAATAAGATATGTTAAAAATATCTGCGTTTTCTCAAACATTCTTTAAAATGCCTTCTTTTGTTTTCTGCAGAAGAGAATCGAATAATACAGCTTTGAAACAAATGAGTAAATGATGACAATTTCCATGTTTTGGGTGAACTAACCCTTTAAAATGTTACATAAGGTGTGTGCAACCTTAATTTAGCCTATTTTTCTATCATAAATCCTTATTCCAAAGCATGTCTCCCCCTTTGTCTCATTGATGAGACACAGAGTGCTACACAGCCTGTCACAAGGCTGAAAGAATATCCATCACGTGCAAACCACTGCTCATCTCTGTGCTGGGCTTGAGGTTGCTCTCTTTGCTTTCGATCAGTGTGATGAGGGTGGCCCTCCATGTGCAACACAAAGCCTGCCTCATCCTCCCCCCGTAGGGCAGCACTCAAACAAAACGTGAGCATCACTCGATTAGAGGTCACATGCTGCCAGGTGTGTGGAACATGTTTTCAGTCCCCCAAGTAATCACTTTAGATCTCTCTTCCCTCCCTCAGCTGATCCTTTGAACCCAGGAGTCTTCTATCTTCCCTTAATCCATCCATCTGTCCATCTCTCTCCGTTTTTTTGTGCATCATTTGGTACCTTGGAAATTTAAGTTACCAAGAAATAGTAGAAACAAACAGTTGTTAAATCGTCCCATTGGTCAAATCATATTTTAAAATCAAAATCGCTAATTCTTATTATTAATTTATGGAATACTGCGGTATTTGCTATAAATGATCTATCCAAGCACATCATAATTATTATTTTATAAAATACGTGACCCGCATTTCTAATCAAAATATCTTTTTTCACGTTTTGTTTGTGTTGTGAGGGTGAGACAACCTGTCACTCACATGAAATCACAGCAATTAGTAAACCTGATGCACAAATTCAAATCCACTCTTACATTTTTACTTGTTCGATGCCGTTTTACTGAGATTATGTCACAATAGGGAACAAAAGACTGTCAAATCTTCCGATTCATGCTGATTTTAAAGGGATAGTTCACATGAAAATAAAGGAAAATGCTGTCATCATTTATTCAACTGTGTGTCATTCCAAATCTGGACTACTTTCTTCTGTGGAACACAAGAGAAGATATTCTGAAATTCTCTCTCTCTCTCTCTCTCTCGTTAATACAATGAAAGTCAATGGGATCCAATGTTGTTTTGGACCCCATTTATTTTCATTGTGTAAAAAAAAAAAATCATTCTTTAAAATATTTTCCTTTGAGTTCCACAGAAGAAATCAAGTAATATAGGTTTGGAACAAGATGAGTGACAGAGGATGAGTAAATTTTCATTTTTGGGTAAACTATCACTTTAAGTAACAGTCAACTGAAAACAGAAAACATTTTATGCGTTTTGGCCATTCATTTTCACGACCAATGCGTTTTGGGGGCAAAACGAAAGCTTTTGAAAATGGATTTCAAAGTGCAAGGTTTTGAAAACCATGCCTTTATCGTATCCATGTAAAAACAAAAGCGTGAATTTGTGAAAACGGTGAGGTCACACACATGCATATTAGGTGTTCGCGGGGTGTTTCTTGACTGGCCGGGCATGACGATCCAGCCTTTTTAGTAATTTTCGCAGATCAGTTTGAACAGGGATCGGTTTCACAACATTGTCGTCTGATTTTTCAGTACATCGTTGTCGTGTAAACACCTTAAAATTCAGACTGATAGTTAACCAATGAAATTTTTTTATGATTACATTTGAAACTTTTAATCCCGAAAGAACTCTAAGGTGAATAATTTAATCAACTTCACTATTCAAACTCACAAAAATATTCCCTGCAGAGCATGTTCATTCAAAAGCTCTTGACAAAAAGAGAAAATGGATAAAAAAACAAGGCCATCATTGATTAACCTCATTGTTTAGACCACGCATTCAGTGAATAAGAGGAGGCCAGAGATGCTGTTTTGTCTGAGTTGCAGCGAGTCCGTGAAGCGCGTCTGTTTCCTTTAACATGCAAGAAAATCATACCGCTTTGTAGGCAGGAATACAATCAAAATGCTTTCTTGAGATACAAAGACCAGGATACTTTAGTTCATATTACTATCTGACTATATTATAAGTAATTAATACTATAAGATCTCTTTTTAACACCCCACATTCTACTTCGTGACGTTTTATGAGGCTGAATTGGACATCCAGTGTTAATTAGAGAAAAAAACCTTTAGAAAATAAAGGCAGCTTCTTATTGTTGTTGGTTTTTTTTTTCAGGAACTGTGCTTTGGATGGACGAATGTTTTGACAAGCTGGATCAATTTAACTAGGCCAACCAGATTGAATTATTTCTTTTAGTGAACACTGTCAAATCAAGATGACATGAAAAATAATTGTTGTGTAAAAAATGCATTTTAGTTTAGATGTTATCCCACCAATGACACTTTATAAATGTGTATATCTTTGTGTAGCCTTTGAAATTATATATAATTGCGACAAAAAAAAGACAGTTGCTTTCCAGCTGCTTCGTATCCAGGCAACGTTTTCAGCAGGTGAAACAGATCTACAAGGTTCGTATTAGGAGAAATACACCTTTTCCTATGGGATTGACCTATTTGTTCACTATATACACATCTAAATGGCTTAGATTTCATGATTAAGATGGTTATATAATATTATTATAGATAATTAAATGTACTTAAATGTAGATCACTAGGCTGTCTGCTGTAAAAGGAGAAAGCTGTTCCATAACAAATGTTTAATAGGTTCAATAAATGTGAACAATAATGACGTCTGGTTTAATAAACTCAAAATGAGATGGAACTGTGGTAAGACTGCCATTGTTTTTACATCTACAGGTCATTAGATGCATCCGCGCAAGGTCACACATTGCCATATGTAGGAAAGCTACATATTTTCCAGAGAATTACAAAGCTGAATGGGATCAGGGGTTCATGTAATGGCTAAATAGGCCTAACCCTAACCGAGTGTGGCTTTTAGGGTAAAGCAAAATCAAAAAGTCATTTTAAAAATTAGATCATAACCCAAAGCTGTTGCCAGTGTCTGTTTTTTGTAGTAACAGTTTTGTCAACAGATAATATTATTCATCCACCTTTTAATAAGGAATGATAACTCATCCAGCACAAATTGCTGGTGCCATAAAATACATTTTTTACATGATAAAGATGCATCGTTTTTCATGTTAAAGGAGAACTCCGGCACAAAATGAACCGATCTCTGAGATTTGTTTTGATGATAATTGAATGTAAAGAGTTTTATCTCTAAAAATTGTTTAGCATATAATTCTAGTAATGGGGGCATTTTGGGGCAAGTAAAAAGAAATCGCTAGTTTATTCCACTAACAAGGCTCAAAATAGCCCCACACTAAAACAGTAATATAATGAGGGACCGTACATGCAAAACAAAGCATTGAGAACTTTGTAATTGTACAGACCGTTTAATAAGAAGATAATTAATGAAGACAGACAGGGGCCATCTTTGGAAAACAGACTCGATAAGTCGAACCACGAACGTTGTTCATACAGTTCAGAAGTTCGCTGAACTTCATACAGTTCAGCTCACTTGGCACGTCGTTCGTGATTTGACTTGTCGAGACTGTTTTCCAAAGATGGCGCCGCCTGTATACACAAAGTGAACTGTCTTTATAAAATATCTTCTGATCAAACGGCCTGTGCGCTTACAAAGTTCTCAATGCTTCGCATGTATGGAGCCTTGTTATGTTACTGTGTTAGTGTGGCGCTATTTTGAGCCTTGTTAGTGGTATAAACTAGCGATTTCTTTTTACTTAGTCAATGCCCCCATTACTAGCGTTATACGCTAAACAGTTTTAAGAGATGAAACTCTTTACATTCGATTGTCATGAAAACAAATCTCAGAGAACGGCTGACTAAGAACCAAAGGTTCATTTTGTGCTGGAGTTCTCCTTTAAAGCAGAAAGCATACCTGTATACTTACAGTCCAGCTCTAGAAGGCTTCTGACAGTATGAGTTAGTTCTTTAGCTTCCATAGCAAGCGCAGATGCAGTCCAGGGTGGTTTCTTCCCACCTCGCGATGCCAAGGTTTGAGACTGTGTGGCCAACTTTGGATCACTGGGAGAACTGAAAGACAAAGACCACAATGGTTTATTAATGCTGCAAGCAATTTCAGACATTTGAACCAGCTAACAACAACCTTAACCCCATTTCCACTAAAGCTTTTGGTAAATAACACTTAGACATTCTGTTGACTATTAGTAACATTGCACCTTTATGTCAACTAACTCTCAATAGACTATTATTAGACTGTGCTTAATATTTACTTACACTAATGGTCCTGCAACAGACATTCTACTGACTATAAGTAACTTTGCAAATACATGTCAAATCTAATCTATTAAACCTCATAGTTCACTAATACTCATCTAATACTTAAATGAAAGTTAGTTGACATGTAGGTGCAATGTTATAGTCAACAGAAATCAGTGTAGCTTAATTTTTAAAGGGGTGGTTTACTCCTCTTTTTCTTTGCATAATTGTGTTTATGGGGTGCAATATAACATGTCTTCGTGTTTTTTCTTTTTTTAAAAGTCTTATTTTTCATAAACTTCACCTTTATCGTCAGCCACGCTCTCCTCTGTCCCCTGAACGAGCGGTTTACTTCCTGATTCTATGAAAACACTCCCTCAGAAACACGTCGTGGGC
>JAOTRC010000014.1:17550388-17561106 GCA_027497675.1 Cyprinella lutrensis | reverse complement strand
TTACACTTCCTGGTTTTTAAAAGACGATATCTCTGCTTACATTGAACTTTCAGCGCTGCAACTTTGCAGATATTGTTAATGCACCATCAGCAACATTACACACTATTTAAAAATCAAATCAAAAAAGTGAAACCGGAATCAACCCCCCCTTTAAAACAAATATAAATACTTTTTTATTTTATTTTATGGAGTACTGTTCTCCCGAAACTCTCTTAGGTGGAAAACTGTGTCAGTCTTGTTGGATTTTCAGCTGACTTGTAATAAAACCTGTAGAAAAGTGCACCTTCGACCTGAAATGAACATGCTGGGCAGACTGGCAATAAAAAAAATAAGAGCCCAGCATGCCTCTAATAAAGGGTGAACTTTTTGCGGAAGGGGATTCAGACCCACTGACATAAATGGACCAGTGTTATGAAAACATTACGAGACTACCACAATTTCAGGTCAAATCTGCAATGAATTGGACTAGACTGATCATTATTTGCATGTGTTTGAAACATTTAAGATTTTCTGCACAGTCTGATTAGAAACTTAATGAATTACTTGAAAAACAGAAACTGAAAATTATTCATTATAATGTTGTTGTGTGATTAATTATTATAGAACGCTATTTTCAGAGCATTACGCTATATTTTGTTGGAAATATTGTAATGCATCGGTTGTTTGTTAATATAGTCCGATAATCCTGATTTCATATGACATAATTATTTAATTTACGCTACCATTGAAACTCTTAAGGTCTTAAAGATTTTTAAAAGGGTGATGAACTGAGAAATAAAATTTTCCTTGCATTCGTTGATTTAACATCATGCACCCCTTCTCAAAAAGAAAAACCCTACACACATTCAGGGCTGCAAATTGCTGACAGACTACCTTTTGATTTATGAGGACATTTTCTAGCCCTAATAGACAAAAGCACAGCAGCCTCTTCGGTTGGTGGGGATGATCATTACGGGGGAAAAGGGCAGAAAATGCAGGGGGCCATGTTGATTGGACCAAATCAACATCACTGCCACAGGTAGGTGTTGTACTGACCTCTAGTCATTAACTATCCCTGTCTGTCTGTGCCACCTAAGTCTCTCTTATAATAGAAAGAGAAGGCACAAGACTCCACAAGTTACCATTTACACACTTTAATGGCAAACTTTAATGACTGTGTAAAGGACCCTAAAGGAAAATTGTCTTTGTTATTAAATCACTCTTTTCTACACACCTGTTGCTAGTGAAGTGTAGTACTGCTCTCATTACAATCATTAGGTCTGCCCTAACAAAAGACTGACGTCTCGTGAGCACAAGAATGATGACCTTACCTAAAGCCTCTTGGACCGCACTGGTTTTCAGACAGGAAGCCTTGGACAGCCTGTGGGGTTTTAAAATGCAGGTGATTAGATTAGTTCACAGTTGAATGGTTTAATGATGCATAAAGATTTAACAGTGCAATTTGTATTTTTAATAATAATAAAAATACTTATGATTATTATTACTATAGTTTATAATATTATTACTATATAAATATTATTACTCCTAGTACAAAGTTAAAATTTTTTCATTATTAATATTAATAATGGTTATTTATTGTAATAATTGTCAGTTTTCATGGACTTTTAGTTTATTTCAATTCAGTCATATTTCCCTTTCTATATTTCTATTTCCCATCACTAATCTGTTACCATGATAGTATTCATTACAATCCCACCTGTTTTTATTCGGTTCATTATTAGCCTGTGTTTAAGTTCCTCTTGATTTCTCATTAATTATCTGGTATTGTTTGTGTACTTTGCTGAATAAACTGAACTTTGATTATTATCTGTCTTCGTCTTCCTTGGACCTGATATGTTACAACAATAATAATTATTATTATTGTTATTAAACAGTGTTTTACAGGTGACATACAGTGTCTACTGTAGGTATACAAGCACATTCACATAACAGTAAAATTGCAATCAAAATCATAAATGATGCATGGTGCCCACAGTACAGTAAACAGATCTTTACAAGTTTTCCATTAACCAAAAAGAGTGCAATTAAAACCAGAATTAATTACATATTACTGTTTTCTTCAAATGTCATTATGTTGTTTGTTTTATGACAACATAAATTCAGTACGGCTGGTTGAGGTGGTTATGCATTATGTACTTTTACCATTATCTTACACAGTGTTTAGAAGTAAAGAACAAGCTAATTAAAAGTTCTGTGATATTTTTTCCTATGTCCTGTGACAAATCTATGATTTACACAGTCCAAAAGAGTGCTAACTGGTAGTGCACACTGAAGTCATGTTCTTTTTACAGTATGTTCTGACATTTTTCTTTTTTCCACAGGTGCCTAATAAAAGGGTTCCTGCAGATTCTCTGCTTACAATATGAATTATTTGTTCAAAAAATGCCTGTGTTGTTTGTAAGAACAGTTGAAATGATGAAGTAGATGCTCTCTGCCTGTGTGAGTAGATTCACTCACTTCTTATTTGCCTGCATTGATGTTTGTAATCAGAAGAGCATTCCAGACCCTCATTTTTGGCTACGCTTTTCTGGTTTAATGAGAAAACTCCATTTGGACAAGAGTGAGGCTGCTCTTTGACAAATCAACATATGAAGTGCAAATTGAAGTGCTAATATAATTAATTTAACATCCTGAGCTATTCAACAAGAGCAATTGTACGGTAAAACCCTATGTTAGGAAAAGAGGATGTGAATTCATTGTGGAGTTGGTTAAATGTAATTGAAAATGAATATACGTCACCTCCACAAACTGCAGAAGTTTACCCGTAGAGGTTTCAAAATCCTTCTTTACAGTTTCACTTTTCCGTAGCTGGCATTCAAGTACAGAAATCCTTTTTTTCATATTTTGTAGATCATCCTGTGTGAATAATAGAGTTGTCAAATTTAACAGCAAAATGTACTATTTTCTATACATTAAAATGGCATGGATTCAAAAATGGTCTAATATAAATTTGCAATTAAAACGGGAGATATTCCACTGGATATCTGTGTTATCAGTCCAGTGTTTTACTTATATTTTAGCTTAATTCCTGAAGGAGGTTGAGCTAAAATAAGAATAACACAGAGAGAGTGCAATAACAAATTTGCCGCAAAGCAATTGCAACAAAAACTAAGAACACAAAAGTTTTATCCTACATAATCATTCATGTTATGAATCAAATAAAAGCATAAATGCAGTGATTAAATACAAGTTTTTTCCTGGCGGCATGCAAGGTTGCTAGCCAGATATTTCAAAAATAGCCTCATCAGCCCACGTCACCCTGCAAGATCATGTTAAAGCCTTCGCAGCACATCAGCCCAGTTACTGAATAATACAAAGCAAACAGTGACCTACTTTTTGTAGTACACGAGAGAGGAAAAACCCGGAGCCGGATTCTGCAGGGGATGTGGGTTGTGAAGGAGAAAGTGAGGCTAAGTGGAATACCTTGCCCTGACCGGGTTGCTCAGATTTCTGAGACTTCATTTCAGCTATCTCGGCCTCCAGGAGGTGGATGACCTCCTCATAGTCCATCTCCATTCCTCGGGCCTGTTTCTGAGCTGCATCTGCCAGATGGATCCGGGTCCGCAGGGATCGGCTCTCCTCCATTGCAGATTTTGCTTCCTGCAACAGTGGTTCCACTTAGAATGGCATTGCTGAGAGTGCATGTACAGTAGGACGCTACATTGCTCAGGGGCTCTCCCCCCCCCTAACATTGCAAACTCATTGCACTTGAGAAATGCCTGTAGAGTCTCATTCCCCCTCCTTCCCCCAATAACTTCCCACAGCATGACAAAGCACAGCTCTGCTTCTTTTAATATACACATTTGTTGAATACATATTTCATTAGGATTTGATAAAAGAGGCTTAGAAACTAGACATGTGCAAACAAGTTTCTGTAGGTACTGGAAGACTAGAACTAGTAAAACAAACTGTTACATAATACAGGTATCGAAAGATGTTTTGGCATTAGTGAAAACCACAACAACATTGGATACTTGTCAGCATGGCATCAGTCAATAGTCATCAGACAAAGGAAAGGTAACCGGGTCATTGTTATCATGCAGCTGTGGGATATGATAGCACTCTTAAAGGGTTAGTTCATCCAAAAATGACTCACCCATGTGGTCCCATACATTTTCAATGGGGTGACAAAAAGCCCTCGGACTAAATCTAAAATATCTTAGCCTGTGTTCCAAAGATGAACGGAGGTCTTAAGGGCTTGGAACGACATGAGGTGGAGTCATTAATGACATTTTTTTTTTCATTTTTGGGTGAACTAACCCTTAAATGAATAGGTGATAAGATTTTTTTTTTTTGAAAATTACATGTTGAGGATCTATAGATGAGCAGTGTGTGGTAGTTCACAATTATGAGAAACTTTCACATTCCATTCCTATTAGAGTATTAGAAAATACACATATGATCCAGAGGGAAGCATGTGGAGAACACTGTGGTGTCCAGCAGCAGGTGGAGTATTTCAACCCCAGGGTTGGCAGCTTGCCAAGGGAAAGACACATGCTCAGAGAGGCTTACATTGGAAATACATGTGGGGGTCGCCCAGAGGGGGGACCACGCACACAGATTGATGCAATAGACACTGGCGTCGACATCAGCAGTGCTGGAGGAACTCAGGGCTTTAGGAATCCTCACCTGAGGAAATATCGCACATATCCAGTCCTTGGAGTGGAATGGCGAGCAAGCGGAGACACCTGAGCGGGTCTGGTACTAGCTGGTTGAAGCGAGTACATGAGGACACAGGCTCCACTTGGACATTGTAGAATCTGGTGAATGTGTTTTGGGCGTCGCCCAGCCTGCAGCTCTGCAGATGTCTGTTAGAGAGGCAGAGGCGCCATGTGCTAGATCCCAAGAGGACACCACACTCTAGGTGGAGTGGGTAGTCACACCTAGGGACGGTCAACGTATACTTTGAGGGTGGAGGGAGACAGCCGTCGCCCCAACCCATCTTGAAGGAAGGAACACCACTGATCGGGGGTCACTGAACACCTCCAGGGGTCTTCTCTGCGAAAAGTGTACCAGTTGACGAAGAGGTTTCACTTCAACGTGTAGGTGTGTCTCGTGGACGATGCTTTAGCGGAAGTGATGGTAGTCACCACCGCAGGTGGTAGGGAACTCAAACCTGCCTGCCAGGCTGGAGTGAGCAATGTACAATGAGGCCAATTCCTCTCAGGAAGGATCTCCTTGCTCAGGGACGGGGCACCCTATGGCATCCTTGAGGGACAACCATGCTACAGAAGAGTCCAGCCAGGGACACGGGGGAAGCGGATTCACTAAGCCTCGCACGTATCAACCAGGTTAAGCCAAAGATGTCTGACCATGCATGTGGACATCACCTGACCCAGGGAGCATGCGGTCACCTTCGTCGCTCATAGAGCAAGGTCGTGACAGCAGACAGCTCTTGGATGAGCCCTGAATCAACCTAACCCTTGTGCATGTCATTGAGGACCTAGAATGATGGCAATAACATGCAGTGAAGCGGCAGCCTGCCCCACAGCTCTATAGGTCTTTGCCAATGAAGTAGACAGAAAACCTAAAGGCATTAGAGGGGTGCTTAGGGTCACCAGCTGGGTGGCGGTGCTCTGGGGACACAGATGTGTTGCCATAGAACACTCCACTCGGGGGAACCCCAGTGGGGAACCCCAAAGGATTTTGGTTCGCCTCCCCCAAAAAACAATCATTAGCCTTCAGTACTCGGGACATGACGGATAATTCCACACAAGCTTGGTCCTTGCGGCGGCCCAGAAAAGCATAGCTATAAACTCTGGATCAGACTTGTTATGCTAGCACACCCGAGGATGGCAGCACAGACAAGCCATCATCTCCAGAGGACTCCAGCTCACCTTGTGATGCAGCAATATACATTAATTCATCAGCCCGCGGACCAAATGAGATCGTGGGGCTGCCCAGTTCGGTGAACTCGTTTGGAACTGTGCATGTTGCAATGTTAAAGATGGGGTGTGGACTGAGAAGATTTCGTCAGTTTAGTTCCAGACCTGCCGTCACCCTGGTCACCAGCCGAAGTATTATCTCGCGTGGAGAAAATAGATTGGGGTGTGGATGAGTGTACTCTCACTCTATTAAGCTCATCGAGTCTCGACCGTTACATTGCGATGGTCACGTTCCAACTGAGAGAACGCTAATGTCTGAATGCTGTCTGAATGCTGTCTGAACGTGTTCAGAGCCCAAACACGTCAGAACAGTGCTCGTGCCCATCAGCTGAATCTTTTAGAATACCACACTCAGAAATACACGGGCAAATCGTCTTTAGAAAGGCTCTTTTTGTGAGTGAAAAGTTGCAGCAGTGCTGAATGCAGGAATGGAATGCGAAAGTCGTCTAGAAGATTCTCAAAGGTAGTCAGAGAATAGGCTGCAGGAGCGAAGAGAACTCCTTGGCTCTGAAGCGAAAACATATGCATATTGCCAGCATTCTCCTTTTATACCCACATGGTGGGGCGGAGTTACGCCATACAAATTCCGCAGACCTATGGCATTTCCTTGAAAGGAAAGGCTAAGCGAATCCCATTCATCGTCATCATCCAACGTAAATCGGAGTGACAACGAAAGGGAACCCATTTTACTCATTATGAGCTCTATTAACTTATTTCAAACACCAGGAATAACTTATGAAAAGGGTACAGATAATTGCCCTCTGAAAGAACTTAACTTATTAAATAGACATGATGGATCTTACACTCTTTTCTAGCAAAAAGGCATTTAAATTAAATAAAGCACTTATGTCCATTTAACGTCCATGCATTCTGGAGAATATCTAAAGTTTATTATAAGGATTGTGTGCAGTTAATGTAATTTCTAAAGAATGTGGAATTCAAAGGGACATATAACTCTGTCCTGGAAATTGCGAGAAACAGACGAGGTGGCTGGGGGAAAAATAATAAGAATTCAATGAACTTCGGAAGCTATAGTATTTAGCCTTAGAGTCTGAAGAAGAAGGGGATGCATTAGTGCAAAATTATTATATTCAAACACTGTATATATTTCAAAAGTCTGGAGTCGGTAAGATGTTAGTAATGTTTTTGAAAGAAGACATTCTCATTAAGGCTGCATTTATTTGAAAAAAGTAAAAACTGCAATTCTAAAAATGTGATTTATTTCTATGGCAAGCTGTATTTTCAGCACATGATCTATCATTGCAGTCAGGTGATCATTCAAAAATCGTTTTGATGCTGATTTGGAGCTAAAAAACCCATTTCTTATTATTATCAATGTTGAAAACAGTTGTGCTGCTTTGAAAGTTTAAAATAAAGGTTAATAGAAAGTGGACAAAATGTTCAAAAGTACAGTTTTTATTTGACAGCTTTTGTTTCTGTGTGTGTGTTTGTGTGTTTATATACATTTCTCATTTATATAAATGCTACATTTTATTACATAAAACGATAAAAAGAATAAAACGATTTGTGTAATAAAATTAAGATTTCATTTAATATAAATGAACAAAAGTGTTAATATGCAATTTTGATTCAAAAGAAAATTTATGTTGTTGTTTTTTTTAGTTTCTTTTTTTTTTTTTTTTTAAAGAATATTAAGATTCTTAAAATGAGAAAACAAAAAATATAGGGTACTTTACGATCCACTCCTTAGCTTCCAAGGTCCTTCCTGTCTGACTGCACATTGAAACAGTGATGACTATTTTCGGTGACATGACAACGTCCTTACAAATTACTGGTATTTATGAACAACAGCATCATCACTACTGGTATTTATGAACAACAGCAGGACTGATATCTTTCTGACACTGTTTAAATGTTATTTAAAGTAAATGATGATAAATAATTTACTTGTTACATATACATGAAACATTTCAGCCATAAATAAATGAGAAATGTTAGCTAGATTAAGTTAATTACCTGTCTAGCGATGCGTTTACTGAAATATAATTAAATAATGTTTTTTTAAACATCTATTGTGTGTCATTATGTGCAGTGAGTCGACTCACATGATTTATGTTTCGCGCTATAGACCTTCCATTAGGAAGACATGGTGAGCTGAGCATCAATGCTCCCTGGTTTTCATGGTGCATTGTGGGACTTTTAATGGAGTGAATCTGTCAGTAGCCTACACTGGTAGGATTTTGTAATTGAGACAGGCTGACTCCCTCCCTGATCATATAGGGGTTTTTTTTCTCTTCGAAGACCAAAGCAAACTCTCCATCGTATCCATAACCCCAGAGCACAATGCAAAGATAAGATTTAAATGGAGAGTTCTCATCTTAAGGGTCACATGGACCAGTCACAAGTCACACCTCACAGCGGTCACGGCTACCCCCGCACACGTTTTGCTGTAGCCGGGTGTGCACTGCGTGGATGGCGATGTTGCCAGCACATTTCTTGCAAGAGAGGAGGCTTAAAAGCCCACAGCTTCAATGCTGAAAAGCCCATCAGCCTACCTGTTGCTCTAATGGCAGATATAGAAGGTAAAGTGTGGGTGGAGGTGAAGAGAGCAGCAAGGATTCAGCACTAGAGAAAGAAGTTTTACAGAAACATGCAGGGCTTTAAAAAGCTTTTTTACACCACGGGGAACGTACTAGATCTAATAGCGCTCCAACATGATGAACTGGATACGAACTGAGCCCTCTGTAGTGATCCAAGAGGGTGCAGCTGCGACTCCGCAGACTGGAGCAAAGCACTCTGGGAAGGGGAGACAGAAGTTGCATTGACCCTGACGCCAATTGAAACGCCACAGGGCCTCGAACAGCTGACCAAACATTCATTGTGTCTCGTTGAGAAAGATATAACAGCATTTTCCTCTTTATTTAGATCATCTCTTAAGATAAACCACAATTTTGGTTTTGCGTGAGAAACGATACCGCCAGCAGTCGGGTCGATACGAGTGCATTAATAGTTTACCAAACAACATATACAGTATATACTGTATATAAACTAGTTTTTACATTTTCTATGAACATTTGAGGAGTGCCTCCTGCCCAAAACTTGCCGACACAATGTGAAGGTGTTCAAACGTGCTTTTAACATGTTGCTATGTGGTTGCTTAAAAGGTACAATATTTAAGATTTTTGTAATAAAATATTCAAAAACCGCTTTCACAGTGTGATATATTTCATGCATTTGTGTACTTACATTATCCCCAAAATTCCCAAGGATTTGTAAATCCAGAGAAATTCCAGTTTTAAATAAGGGCTCGTCCCTTGTCATTGTCTACATTGTCTTTTATATATCTATGATATAGTATCTTATATGCCGCTGTTGTGTTGTTCAGTATTCATGGTTATTGATTGCGAGTATAGAAAAAAAAAAAAAAAAAAAAAAAACGTAATCAACTGAGGGAAGCACACCAAAAATACAGTAAATGTGATATTACAATTTCAAATTTGAATAATTTTTTTTTGCAGGATTGAAAAGAAATCTCAAAAGAACAGCATTTACAGTATTTGAAATAGAAATCTTTTGATATATCTTTACTTGATATCTTTATCAGTAAAGATTTAATTCATATCTTTATCAGTAAAGATAAAGATATGAATTAAATATGAATTTTTGATATCTTTATCAGTAAAGATTTAATTCATATCTTTACTGCCACTTTTGATGAAATGAATGTGTCTTTCCTGAATAAAATAATTAATTTATTTTATAAAATGTCTTACTGACTTATGAACAGTAGTATATTCAAGATGAAAATTGATTGCTTAGAAAGTTTATAGGGCACCTCTTCTCAACAAACCACATGATTCGTTTCATGCATGTCTGTAGCACATACAAACAAAACTTAATGGTTAATTAATTTAAACCAACCCCTAATATCAAGCATAATCAAATGTAATCGTGCCAAGAGCATGAACTAGGTGTACTGGCAAAATTGTTTCATTGACACGCAGCAGAAGGATCAGAACGCTCTGCTATCATATTAACGGTCTAATAAAAATCAAGTCTCTTGCATAGAATCCTGAAGCTCTTTGGATTTGGGTTTATGTAACAGACACTTCCCTGAGATGGAATCCAAAGGGCTAGTGGGAGCCTGTTCTTTATAACTCATAGAAAAGAACTATTTCCAAACACCATTTTCCATCCCTCAATGCCCTACATACTTCATCTCCCACATGATGTTCTAATGTGGGTGTTTCAAGCTTCCATAGTGAGCACAACGCACCGAAAATAGATTTTTGGATATTGCTCATAGACTTCTTTTTTTTTTTTTTGAAGAGGGCTTCTAAGAAAATAATGCATTTTCAGCATTTACCATTCATGTACAGAGCACCTGCATCTCACCTTTAAGGATCTAATGGTACATGTGCCCAGAGCTCCCCCCTGTGGCATATCTAACACAGTACTGTGACAATGTCAAAAAACAAACAAACAAAAAAATATATGTATAAAAACTTAAGGTAAAAAGCCTGCTTCACACTTGTTTAACAGCAAAATCATGTCACATTGTGCTGTGTACACATGCATTGTGAATATTGTAACCTGCTAATATGAGCAACAAAATGAATATGTGCCATTTACATTGTTTACGGTGCCAAACAGGCCTAAGAATGAGTTGCGTACCTGTTTAACTTTTGTCAGTTCTTGATGCATCTTATGATTAAGGCTCTCGGATTCTGCAAGCTTATCCTGTTAGAACAGAGATCTTCACATGAGTCAGCATTAGAGTTAGCTCACTCATTCTTGCAAACAGGATTAATGACAGCCTCGCTCAATAACACATGAATGAATGTCACACATTCCAGCATGTGACAGTGTTTA
>JAOTRC010000014.1:17530382-17550084 GCA_027497675.1 Cyprinella lutrensis | reverse complement strand
TGAAAAAATGCAAAGCCCCACAAGACGTATATCTAAATATCGTAAATATGTATATCATTTCATTCCCATGATTCTACTACACACATATATAGAATATTACTTTTATATAATGTTGCATATGATATATTATGTTTTTATTGTTTTTTTAAGGAGCCCTGAAACATTCATATGAAACATTATATAAAAGTAATATTCTATATAGATAATATATACATTACAATTTTAAAAACATTGACAAATAATCAAAAATAGAATTTACTGTATAATTTTATATCAATTTATCAATGCACATTTAGTGTGCGTGTTTCTGCTGCAATAATAAAAATCATTTGCACTTACTGTAGGGTTTGAAGGAGACTCGCTGAGGTCATCTGATGTCAATCTCACTACTTCCTGTTCCAAGTCAGACTTGGACGGTAGTTTAAAGAGTTCCTTTGTCACTCTCTCAAAATCTTACAAGAGAACAATTCTTATGAAAATATGTTCAGTCACACAAAACGTTTACTTTTTGAAGTTTATTTAAAAAAAAACAAACCCTGAAATAAATGTACTGAACAAGTAAGGAGAGGTAAAAAGCCACCAGTACATAAACCACTACAACATAATGAGGATTGACAGAAATTATTCTCACCGCCATAAGCCACTGTCCCTCCTGGGGTCAAACGCAGTCTTTCTCTCAGAGTCAGGACCTGAGAGTCATTCGGCTTCAATCCCAGTGCCTCCAGTGTCTGTGGACAGAACAACCACCCTTAAGTTACACCAGTATAATGTCCTCACTGCCACTGCCACTGCTCTCTCTCTCTCGCTCTCTCTCTCTCTCACACACACACACACACACCTCACTGTCTGTGTTAAAAAATAATATAAATTCATCCACTAAATAAACACTATGAATAAAAATGTTCATTTTTATACAGTTGGTACCGAATGTGTATATATACATATATATATGCACAATTATATAAATATACATAATTATATAATATGTTGTTGATATATTTTTTATATATATATAACATTTTTAGCAAGATTTGTACTCCAGAAGGTTGTTTTATAGCAACATGTAAATCTTTCTAAAACTTTTCCATGCTTTAACTGTTTATTATTTCAACAGATCTACAGACTGTGTTGCACTACACTGAAGCTGTGGCACAGTCTTTATTGATTTTCCTATCATACCACAGTAGAAGTGGATATGGGATCGTACGCTAACTGCACATATTGTTCAACAGTGGGATTAACTCCCTCCACACATGATAGTAAAACCCAAAAAAGATCAATACAGTACAGAGACTGATGGGTAGCTAATCATTAAAGCCCGCCGAGGGGGTGACCAGCGCTTGACCTTGCCGTAAACAAGAGATGTTTCTGTAATTCAGTACTTTGACAGACATCGTCATTGTCTAACAGAAAGGTTATGATTATCCAGACCTGCTCTATTTTCTCAGGCTTGAGTTCGAAGCTGGGAATTGAGGACGGGGGTTTTGAGGGTCTGCAGGTATTGCTGGGTTTACAGGCAGCGGTTGCATCTGGGCAAAAAGAACGAAAATACAAATAAGTTAAACTGCACAAAAAAGCTCTTTTGCAAAACAGCTGTTTGTAATTTTGGTAAAGCACATCACATATTTTAGTAAGACTCTTACATAACTCGATGAGAGTATAATCTATCCGAGTAGATTGCTCACAGTGGGGGTCCAATAAAGTGCTCGTGCAAAAAAAAAAAGTGTCTCTGCATTATATAACAAAATATCAAACAAAGTGGTATTTATTTTATATATGAAAAAATTGTTCATATTTTTGAAGAATTGTTTTTACAAGAATATGTATTGTTTAAAATATATTCACTTTCTAGCTGTCAGACATTAGTGCAACATGTTCATAATTAATCATATGTTTGCAGAAGGCATTTGCTATGATATTTTGGATATAATGCAATGCCATTTATACACTCTTAGGCTACCATACAAAAGTTTGGGGTCAGTGAGTTTTTTTGTCTTTTTAAAGAAATTAATACTTCTATTCAGCAAGTATGCATTAAAGTGTAAAGCCAATATTTTTGTTTTTATCAAATAAATACAGCCTTGGTGAGCATAACAGACTTTTTTGTAAAACCTCTTACAGCCTTACTAAGTGTTACTCAAAAAACATCTGAGGCACGTCGGGTCAACAATTTAAACTCTCATTCAAATATTACACCATTACACTGTATTAGATCCCTTATGTGATGGCCTGTATAAATGCTTTGTATACAACAGGAATTAATATTGTTTGAACAGGCTGTTTTTTTCCTCCATAAACCCAACCCCGCCTAGACCTGTGGGCAGGAGAGAAAGCACAATGCTTTGCTCAAAATAGTGCCAACCTTATCAAATCCTCTTACGATGAATAACTGCAGAGTGTAACTGAACTCATAGGTCTGTGGCCTGACCATGAACTCATCATTTATTGTTCACTCATTCATTATCCGCATATTTATTTATCTTTTTTTGGAGGGGGATTTATTTCCTGACAATGATTTCTTGGAAATTCAAATCCCTTTTTGAATAATATCGGACAGTTGCCTTCACAAATGTGGCATAAAAGGGGGTCTCAATTAAGGTTTTATGCGATGTGAAGTGACTCATTTTCATAACCTGAGACTTGAATATTATGGAGAGGGGACATGGTGGTGGAAAAAAAAATATGAGATGAGAGGTAAAATATTAAGTCAATGGTTTTGCATTCTCTGGTAAATGTTTGTTGTTCAGTAGTTGGTTAAATCTGCTTTAAAAAAAAATATATATGTATACACAGCAGAGAGGAGGTTTATCAAAGGTTCTCGTCAATGAAATGAAACCCTGTCCTGAAGCGAGCTCAGTATCCTCGATTTCACCCGGAGTTATGTCATGTTGATGCTAATATTCATTTTCAGAACCATGCCAGCTGGATTATTTTGCGTTTCAAACACAGCATCTCATTGGCACATGGCTGTCTAAACGTCTGCTGAGATGGTAGTCTAATCCAGGCTATGACCGAATGGTCCTTATCTATTAGTTTCAGATTGTTCACAAGTACAATTCCATTCACAATACATCAGAATGTGAAGGTCTGCACAGATAGTCCTACACCATCCGTGAATAACAATGGGAGTGCCTATGGTTAGTTCAGGGTTCAAATCAAGTTAAGATTTTAACATTTGCGGAATTCTGTAACCACAGAAAACATCCTTGAATTTTTTCATTTTGCAAATGTAGAATTAATTTTGACAATTTTAAAGCAAAATAGTTATAGTAAAGTATTCACCATCTTGCATTTGTTAAAAGCATGTTATTTTTTATTGACGCATATATGCGTTGCTTAATTGTCAAATGTAAGTATTTCAGGTGCAAAGTATTTGGTCACTTTACTTTAGGGTCCAATTCTCCTTATTAACTAACTATGAACTAAGACTTTCACCTCAATAAACTCCTAATCAATGCTCATTAACAGTTAGTAAGGTGGTTAATTTTAGGTATTAGGTAGGATTAAGGAATGTAGAATATGGCCAAGCAGAATAAGGCATTAATATGTGCTTTATAAGTACTAATAAACAGCCAATGTCCTAGTAGTATGCATGATAAACAACAACTAGTTAATAGTGAGAATTGGACCCATTCAAAAAATACCATGTATTTATTTATCATTGTAGCATTTTAATTTATGCTGTTAAAAAAATAAATCTTTTAATTTTGGAATGAAATGTGATCTGTTTTATGAGAATGAACATAAAACAGCATATGTATATATAGTTTTGACTTAGGGGATTCTTATAGGGGGAATAGGGTACCAGTACCAGAGTTGGCCACTGTGGTGCAGGCACTCTCAAGTGAGGACACAGGGGTCAGATTAGGCTTTCCTATTGCTGGTCGTATCTGTAAGGAAAGACACAAACTGAAGCCTTTAAGAAAGCATTATCTCAAGCAGTGCCGAAGAACATTTAATGCATTATTAAATCTCTCTTACCAGACTGGAATCAGTCACAATCTTAAGTCTTACCTTAGCAAGGTCAACAGAAGGCAACGTCTCACTTCCAGAGTTGGGGGTGCTGGCTATCTTGGGAACGAGAACTCCAGGCGGCCTGAGTTGGGGAGTTGAACTGGAGGGAGGTTGAATGGAGATGGGGCTGTGGGGTCCACTGCTGGAGCCAGAAGAAGACCTTCGTCTGATAAACGCTATCTCTACTGTAGGGTCTGGTCTGTAGTGTCAAACAGTGACGTGTAAACATATGACCTTACAGTCTCTCACTATACAGCTGCAAGTGAACTCTCTATGCATATTTTCCCTATGTTGTCATTCAGGGAAGATTGTCTTTAAAGGTTGTGTTTATATAGACATATGTTTGAGTTTTAACCTGAGTTTTGTTCGAGTGAGTATGATTTTGGCTTCTTCATGTGTTACTCCAACGAGAGACTCCTTATTGATGGAAATGAGCTGGTCCCCGGCCTTTAGTCTCCCATCCTAAAGAGAAAAACAATTAAATTTACTTAATTTAAATTTTCATCAGCTTAAAGGGGTAGCTGCCTTCAGATCACTTGGACGAGGCTGTGGTTTCAAGAGCTAAAAACAATATAAATACTCTTCATTTTCTCACACAAACAGCTCATTTTGTGTCTTAGGCCATCAATGTGTTCCATTAAATCATGTTTAATTTGGACTTCTCTATTCATCCTCTTTTGTGAGGACCCCATATACGTCCATTATATGACTGACAGACAAGAACGGTCTGACCTAAAAATATCAAAATTGAAAGCGAATTGGTAAGCGAAAAAATAACTAAAAAATAACTTCAAAGTGAACTATCCCTTTAATTTACTTCACTTCAACTTGCAGTACTATTGAAAAGTTTTGTTTTTGATAGTCTAATATGCTCATGTGTGATACCGTAAAATACAGAAAAACAGTAATGTTGCAAAATATTATTACAATTTGAAATAACTGTCGTCTGTTGTAATGAATTTTATTTTTTTTTTTTTTTTGCTGTGATGGCAACTCTGAAATTTAAGCATCATTACTCCAGTCTTCAGTGTCACATGATCCTTTAGAAATCCTTCTAATATGCTGATGAAACATTTCTTATCCTCATCAAAGTAGAAAACAGTTATGCAGCTCAATATTTTTATTGAAACTGTTTTTTTTTCCAGCATTCTTTGATAAATAGAAAGTTAAACAGAATACATTTTTAATACAAAAACAATCATGAAATTTACTAACTTAGCTTCACCTAAATATACTTTACTTCATTCACAAACTACTACAGTGTTTCACAAGACAAGAATCAACACAAGCAAATTTGGTAAAAAAAAATAAAATGTTAGGTCATAAACAGGTTTGTCTTAAAAATCTCATATAAATAAGATTTTTGATTTTTTTTGTGCAATTTTACAAAATAACAATACTAATAAATAAACATACTTTTTGGCAGTCGCTCCCTTGCATTATTTCCTGAATGAACACCATTGGCCCCTCTGCACGGTTAGCTCCGCCCCTGATGACCAAGCCTAATCCCGTCCCTTTGGCAACACATATCAACTGAATCATGCAGTCTCTGGGGAAAGACAGGTTAACAAGGGCTTGGATCAACAGCAGAAACAATGAACCCTGAGGTGATTAGTTTTTTTTGTTTTTTTCAATAACCATAAATTAATCTGTTGTAGGATTTCACTCTCACTCGGGCTAGGTCAGGTCTTTTCAGGCTTAAACTCTTCAATCAGGACACTATTAATTGCATTAGTGTGAGAAACCTGCTGGGTTCTCTCATTCACTTTGATAGTAGAATATGCGAAAGGATCATAGTAAAGCATCGGATAAAATCTGAATTAGATCTACAGTGTGTCTTTTGGTTCTTACGTGCAGACTTGTGGAGGTGGGGAGTTAATGGAGGCAGTGGTGTATACTGGGTTTGGGTCTTTAGGGCTCAGAAGCAGAGGACTGGTTGACCTGGAAGATGAGGAGGAGGAGGCTGTGTCGGTCATCTTTCCTGAAGACAAGAGATTTGATTTTTAATACTCTCAAACTAAACTTCTGCTACTCTTTCACTTAAAAATAACAAATGATACAATAGAAATGCCACAGTACACTTAGAATATGAACCTACACTTTTTTTAAACTTATTTATTTTTACTCTAATGTTCAAAAGTTTGGGGTCAGAAAGCCCCAATTTTTTTTTTCTTATTTTACAGAGAAGTGTCCTACGCTCACCAAGGCTGTATTTATTTGATTAATATATGGTAACTGATTTGGATCTCGAAATGGATTTTTTTTTTACATTGTAGTTCAGGGCTTCTGTAGTATTTTAATATATTTAAAATGAAATTTATTCCTGTGATATCAACGCTGAATTTTCAGCAGCCATTACTATTAAAGTCTTATTTGGTGCTCAAGTAAAATTTCTATTATAATGAAATTTCCATTATTATCACAGTTGAAAACAGCTGTGATGCTCATTATTTTTGTGGAAACCATTAAAAAAATTTTTTAGGAAACTTTGATGAATAGAAAGTTCAACGAACAGCGTTTGTTTGAAAGTTTAAAAGAAAAATGTTAATTATAAATGTCCTTACTGTCACATGTGATTAACTGAATGCAAAATTGCTGATTTTTTTTTTATTTATTTAATTCATTTTTTTTTTAAATCTTACTGAACCCTTTCTACATGTACATTTTGGTTCAGATATATTCTGATGCATGCTTGGCTCTTTATGTAGAAAAATTATGTTATGGAAGAACTAAACTAAAGCTTTTTTAAGTTGGCACACTGTAGGCTGTTTTTGTCCATCATTTCAATATTCTCTCAAATTCAGACATTAGTCATTCACTCCTGCAATACATTATAGTGATAGACATAATGGAAAATACCTGTGGAAACAGAGATGTCTGATCCAGAACTGGTACTATAGCTCGAGCCATATTTTTCCATTAGTTCAGCAAATTCCCTCCTAATGATAAACAAAGGAACATGCAAGATCATACATAGATTCAGTCATAATTTTCCAGTGGTTCATAATAGGAGGGCTTTTGTACAGACTAACACTCTTTCTTAAATGTTCTGTGTCAATGGTGTTCAGAGAGTAAACATAATGAGGGCTTTCCTTTCTGTAAAATCATGCATTATATTATTATAAATGTACTTGTTATGTTCTACAGGAGAATTTTAAATGATATTATTCTTCTTAGTTTTTAAAATACACAAAAAATAATGAACACACCTCTATTAAACAATCAAACTACATTTTTGTCCCTAGTTATTTGACAACTCCCATTAAATGAAACTTCCTCATTAGTCCACAAAGAAGCTTAGAAGCATGTAATTAGATTACGGACGTAATCACAGATAAATTGGTATCAAAGTTAAAAGCCGGACTGTTTCCATAGTTGAAATGTGATCTAAGAAGTAATCTTTAAATTCTTGACATCATGTTCCCAAAATCTGTGTACTGTCCTGAAGCATTTTGTTTAAGGTGATTGATTGTCCATTATTTATGAGGGTAATCCTTTAACACCGTTACAGCTTTAAACCTGACCCCTGCTGGTTTAACTCAGGACACATATGACAGACTTGCGGCCCAAATACGTCAACAGCTGTTCAGTCAGGAGAACAAAAGTGCTCATCAGGAAGTCACTGAGACCAGCAAAATGCCAGCTTGAGTTAAACTAATACAGACAGAAAGAACTTGACAACTGCCCAAAACCGAGACCTCTGGCTAAGCAGACAGTGCCAAAACAACAACAAATTTGTATTGCCAGTACGGAATTACTCTATAGATCAAGTCTCCTAAGAAGCAATGCTATTTTAGATTTTATTAATATTTGAATTACCTTATATATATATATATATATATAGTTTTCAAGTTAATTTGAGTCTAAAATGTAGTACATTTACATAAAAATGTTTAATTATTAGTAATTTTGCTTTGTCATTTTATTTGTTTCTTAACATTGCTTTTTGTTTTGTTTTTGTTTTTACTTTGGTTTTTTATTTATTTTAAGTAAAAAAAATTATGTGCTTTAGCTTAAATTTATTGTAGTTTGTTGCCAAGTTAAATGCGGTGAGCAGTACGGGGCCGAGGGTCATGAGAGAGCGGCGCGTGGCCGGTTGACTGATTACTAATGAGCAACACCTGCGCAACGAATTGTCAAATTTTCATTTAATTCAAGTTTTTCAATTAATATTGGTCTTTAATTTTAGCTTGCTTTCAAATAACAGACGAGTTTTTTAATAGTTTAAAGGGACACTTCACTTTTTGCGTTAAGCTTTGTATCTTTAGAAACCCAGTCATATTTTTGAATTGTCATGGCTTATTCCATTGTTTATTCCTAAATAATAATAAAAAAGATTCATATTACACAGGGCTGTAACAATATGCGATATAAAACAGAAATCACGATACTCAGATCCACGAGCCGTGTGGGAGTGTCGTGTGGGAGAAGGCAGAAGCACGACACACCCCTTCCATCTCCAAAATAGCTATCATATCTTTACTATTAGTATTTAACATTATAAAATGCATATAGACCTACACAACAAAACTAGTTGAAGATAAATTATTTAAAATTGGGAAATTCCAGTGTGACATTTGCAGTCAAAACCTGAAATATAAATTCTCAGAAAATGCATTTAATATACGCTATTGAAACTTCTGTTTATATATCATACTCCATTAACAAAGGAGTCCAGACATTAGAAAAATATAACACATGCATTTTATATTTAATAGGAGGGAAATACACATGCGGGACGTGAAACAAAAAAATCTTTAACTTTTAGGTGGCAAAATATTTTTTAGAAATTCTGTGAACTTACACCGCGCAAATCTAAATTAATACTACCCACGGGATGAAGAAGGGTTAGCTCTCCACAGAAAATAAAATAGTCATTTTGTTTTATTTTTCATGTTCGCATTCAAGAGGAAAAAACTATGTTACGGAGGTGACAGTTCTCTGAAAGCGGCACTAAAAGACTGCTTTATAACTTTCACAGACCTCAAACAGAAAGCACTAAGCCTTTATTTAAAGTTAATTTCATTTTGTATTAATTGCATCTTAATTTTAATCAATGTTTCACCAACAAATTAGCTGGATTTAATAAATAACAAGTAAATATAGCAGATAATAATCACGGCAGCAGCTCATCACATACATGAACCGAAACTCAGCATATTCTACTTGCCTCATAGACCTGAGAAATATACATAATATTTTAGATATACTATGAAATGTTTACTGTGTGTCATTCATGTTCTGAATATGTTGCTTCACAGTAGCCTTCACTTAAAATCTTTAGTCCAAGATTGTATAATAAAATTTGCCACTAAATTAGTTTAGTCCGGTTATAGGCCAATGCACAACCACGAACAGCACACGTTGTCCCTGACCTCCGTAACGACATCTCTCATAAAGGTTTGCGACTTTTAGTTTAAATAGTAAAACATAATCCGAAAAACACCAAGCCTCTTCCCTAAATTACACAAAATACCACTGGTATGCTACTTCCACCACCTGACCAGCAGTTGCAGCCACTTTATTTTTTACCGTAGTCTTGAATACAGGTCGATTATCAAAAATAAAGTGTTCGAAAGAGGGTCAAAAACAGGATAGAAAATAGCTATTTACTCCTAAATTAAATAACTCCTAAATTAGTGTTTTTTGATGTAAAATATTGATAACATAAATGGACCACAGAGAACATAAAGAAATGAAGTCATCTTACCTGGAAGGCTCATCACGTACTATAAGTAAAGACATGTGATTTGTAGATGATGCCATGCGAAGAACCTCCACTGCCCTAATAAAACACACATATTTCTCAGTTTAGTCATTTTAATATACTTAAGTCGTCCTATAATTTATTGCAGATCAATAACCAATACACAATACATTACTTTTCATTTGTAACACCTCCTAAATTCATGTTGTTAACGTCTAAAATGAGATCCCCTGCTCTAAGACGGCCTGAAAGACAGAAAGGAACATCATCCATCATTCCCAGAATCAAAGTAAATACATTCATTGGAGATTTTAGGAGAAAGAACATACCGTCCAGTGCCGCCACACCACCTGGCAAAACCCGTTTAATGAAAATACCAAACTCTTCACCACTCTGTTCCCTGTAACCCCCAATAATCTTCACGCCTATGAAATTGAGAACAAGATTTTTTGGATTAATTCTTTATACGGGGGTGAAATTAAATTGTGCTTCAAATGCCTGGAAAAATGAAGCAGTGTAATTGTGCTGTGGTTCTTACCAAGTCCTTTCTTACAGTCTGTGAAGTCTAGTCTCTCCACAGCACGGTTGATGCCTTGGGGCCCCATTATTGTCCTAAAAAAAGTATTGTAAAAAAAATGAATAAATAAAATAAAAATACAGATTATCGAATGCATGGTTATAATGCGGTTGACCCTATGATGCTTAAATTATTAAATCCTAAAAGAAAAGAATATAATCATTCCCAATCTTTTCCCTGCAAAACGCTGCATATTTAGTGAGTTACAAATCTGTCCATTACAGCAGAAGATCATGGTAAATATTCCAGGAAAAAAAGGAAATTCATATAAAGGAATAAAGAAAGAATAAAGGAAATAGCAATGTGGATATAAAAATGGTTAAAATTGATTTTTAAACATAAGTACTGCAATGGATGCATGCTTAGAGGGTTAAATCACTCAAAATATAGAAAAATATATTAGTTTTATTTTAATTCACTTGGTCAATGGTTAAATTTTAGGAATCTAAAATCTTGTAAACATACCTAATCACTAGAAAATAAATTAAATAACGCTTTAAACATGAAAGTATTAAGCAGTCAAGACATTTCTCCTTACATAGTACCTTTTTGGCATAAATTAAGTCAAAAGCCTAGTTGATATATAGAATCATATAATAGATTCTAAGAATCTATAATGTATAACAATCATTTTGATTACAGTAAATTGAAAATTGAAGTATCATCACAAAAAAATCAGAGATAAAAAAATGAAGGCTTATACAGGAAGTAGGTTATTGTGCTTTGGCTTATATTAAAATCCCTATAGCATGTAGGTAAACAATAAAGGCGCCATATTATAAATTCTTATAGGAAGAGGGTATATATCCAATCTGTTAAACTGCAGCCTGATCTCTATTGCATTTAATCCCCATAACAGACAAAGCTACAGAATAAAATATTTTGACTTTAACTAGGACATTGAGTGAGATGTTAATAAAGCTCTGAACAATGTGTTTCTTTTCATGAAACAAATATTTTTTAACCCTCATGTTGTTAAAATGTCTTCAAATATATATTTTCCGTACATACTCTGCAATGCTGCATGTGTGAAATATATTAATAGCACTTTCAAAACTGACCAATAATTTGCACTTCAGATTTGTTATGTGAATCTGACATCATAAAAAAATCGGCAAGCAGATATTGCTGAAGCTTTATCATTCTGTTTGACTAAGAAGCAGGCATGCACTCTTTTGAAAAGGCGATTGGTGTCGGGTATTAATGTTGGGTTTGTTTAAGGTCAGTAAAACCCCTGCAAAAACACACAACAGAAAAACAAAACAAACCAAAGGAAACATGTAGAAGGAATGTGCCAGTACATTGTGTACAATAGAAAATCTAAGCATCTGAAAATGCATTGTGTTTATTAATACCTGGGGTCACTGAGACCCCAAATGTAATGTTATGTGAAGAGGTGAATTATCGAGTTGACAAGTATACTCAATCAGATCAGGAAAAGTATATTTTTGAGATTTAAAAGGTTGGTTAACTTAATATTAGGGGTTTTTTATGTTTTGCATTAGATATGGTAGCATACAAGTTATGATTTTAAGATAAATATATTCTGTATTGGTGAAGAGAAAAAAAATCATTTATTTATACAGTACAAAATGGCAACATACATATGAATTAGCTAAAGAATACAATTAAGGTTCAACTGCAGGATTTGTAATCTCAGACCTAAGTGCTGTTTTTGTTTTGCTGAGTTCATGTGCCGGTCAGGATGACAAGGACGAACTCATGTGCCTCTTACTAGCGATGTATTTAACCTGATTGCTATCCCCCGCAATTAGTTTTCTTTGTTATCTCCTTTGCTGCACTGTAAACGGTTCACTTTAATCTCTATTACATTGAGAGCAACAAAGAGAATTAGAATTAAGTTCAGCGTAATGATGGTCTGTCCCCAACATGCAGGTCATGGATACGGCGTGTTTACATCCATCAAACGTGTATCAAAATGGTTGTGCATGCTTTTGTACACAACCTACACATATAAAAAATTTTAAAGCATAAAGAGGAATAAAAGGATTTGTCTTTAACGAGTCACCCTGAACAAACAGAGCTCAGATGTAGTGCGTGAGACTGTGTTACAAAAGATCCAGCATTAAACTGATCACTTAATTCTACCTAATCTGTCTTACCCTGCTCAAACCACGTAAGGAAGTGACTACAGACTACATGGTCCATCCTATCAGTCTTGCTCTAACTTTCCACTTCCTGCTGGTTCATCACCATGATGATGAACTTTAAATGTTCCTACTGTACAGTAAGTGCTGTCAGCTTTTAATGAGCTCTTTAATGAGCCATTTTATATGCATTATTAGAGCAGCACAAATTAGTAAACAGAATATTAGGATGCTGAAATGTTCCAACACAAATGTAATATCCATGCTCATGTTTTAAACAGAGGAAACAAGCAGAAACACGAGGGTAACTAAGCACATCAAATGAGGATACAACAGAAAACAAACAAGCTTTAAAAGCATTAGTATTTGCTTAATCTAAATCTCTCGGCAAAATAACAACCAGATAATGGCATTTCTTACCAGTAGAGGAGTGATAGTCCGTCAAAGTGTTCTGCCTCCACAGGAAGCAGTGCCATTACAGGTCCACAAGCAATGATGTGTAGTAAAAATCTTCGATATCACCGGGTTGGGGAGAACGGTGGTTCAAATCAGGTCAGTCTCGATGACCGAGAGACAGCAATCTACCCAGACAGTAACAGACAAACTGCTACCTACCCACTAATCTGTCCTGATACTCCACAGTCACATGGTTTGCCTCACCTCTCTCTGCGCTGCCTGTCACAGCTGATGATGATTTCTGTCTCTCCCGCGGCTGTGATGTTGAATGAAGGGACGTGAGTCTGACTGCATGATTTCTGACGCGGGGACAGTGAATGACAAGCAGTCAATGGGAGTCTATGTGAAACTGAAAAGAAAAAATGGGAAAAAAAACTGTTATGTGACAAAGTGAAGAGCAAACAAGCTAAATAACCCAGAAATGCTTTTTTATAAGCTGTTGACCCCCCCCCCAAAATGGTTGGGGGTCGACAGTATGGATCAATTGAGACTGCAACAAGCTCTCGTACTACTCTGAGAACTACGCCCACTGGAACACGGCATGATAATGTAAAAAAAAACAAAAAAAAACATTATTTTAAAGGGATACATCAGGTTTTAGCATAAAGCTTTGTATTAGTAGAAAACCTGTAGTATTTTCGAATTACCATGCTTTCCACCCTCATATCCCCCTGAGACGAGAGATTTATGTTTTTTTTTTGTCTAGAAAAAATCCTCCGATGCAGAAAAATTATCATTTTGCATCATCTGAGGACTTTTTGGCCTTTGACTTTGAGGCTAAAGACTGACTACAGTCAGTAGTAGGGGCTGTTCCACATTTTTTCAACCTGCCCATAGAAGGTGGGATCTCACTCACAGAATGTACACATAGTGTTAACTATCTTTTTTGGAAGCTAGCAGGCTCTTGTTCTGTGGAGAAAGCTGAGTAATAGGGGTTACCATCCTCTTTTTTCCCGGACATGTCCGGCTATCGATGTCCGGGATTCAGCTTTTGCTTTTTGCAGTCGGTTTACATGCACACCTTTTGTTCCAATCTAACTGAATTCATTCCAATTGGTGAATTTGAATTTTTTAGTGTGTTTAAACACTGTTAAGAAAATCCCCGCTCCTCTGTTAGAGATAAGAGACTGGTGCGTCTCACAGTTTCGCTCATCAGTAATCACGGCATCGGCCTTGCGTCGTTCTCCCGCGGCCCTAGCCTCGTCCTGCTCGCCACAGTATAATAATGAATGGCTGTAGAACCCAAAAGCCGAATCCCTGACATTTTGGTAGTTCTCGAAACACTTTTTCAGACCGACTCATCTTAGGGAGCTGAAGCCCCCCTAAAAAGGGCCTTGCGGCACCCCTGGGTGTATTTTTTGTACACGCTAGTATTATTCTTTAGGGTCTAAATTAAAAGTTTGTAATATACTTTAATTAAAATTTTTCATTAGTATTGTAAGAAAACACTTATTTTACCTATTAAACCTTTTCTTAAATCGTTAAATCCTCGTTAGCTAACGTTAGCCTAGCTAGCTTTAGCCAAGCTATTTTTATAAATAATCTGTAAGATCGTTTGTACCTTCATCTATTTTTTTTTTTTATTGCATCACGATAAACAGTATAGTTTTCAATACACATTCAGGGATTTTGTGTAATATTTAAGCAAGAACAACCTAACAACCCCAAACAAACAAACAGACAAAAACAGGAATAATGTAACTTTTGCAGGTAGATAATTTATTATTTAAAATTATGCATGACTTTTAAATGTAAGCCTACTGCTATACTGTTTGTTATTATTGCCTGAAGGAACTAACTAGAGAAATACATAATTTTAGAAACATAATTTCTCTATCGTTTTGTGGTCATTAAAAAATAAAGAGATACGTGTTTGTGATGATGTGATTCCACCTATTCAGACGGAAAACAACACACTTTTTAATAAGAGAGATTACGACGATATTTGAACTTTTACCACAATTACCCAGAATACTTAAATCAATATTATATTATATTTATTATTATAACGTTATTAATATGCAACATGTTTAATGTGATAATCACATTTTCGCTAAACAACTCAATCTGAATCTAGAACCCACCGGAACTTTAGCAGTAGTGGCCTGTACCCGGGGAACTTTAATCTGTTGCACCAATAGGTTAGTGTTTTGTAACATGGGTTTTGAAGGGTGAGTAATAATATGCGCAAACCATCATCATTTAAACCAGGTAATGCTTCAGCATCTTCTGTTTAAAATACGTGTTAAAAGCCGTTTTATTTACATATTTAGTCACGCGGTCATTATATAAGTTACACAGGAATGGCAAAGGATTGATAGCAGAGACATTCTCTGTTGATAGCCGGTTAACGTTACACAGAATGGATGTTAGCATGCTATTTAAAGTCGTAACATTACTGTAACAGGACTTTTTATTCTTTTGTATTGTTTGGTTATCGCTTTAAAGTGTCTTATAATTTAAGAGAAATACTTAATTGTTGCTGTTTTGATTGACTTTACAGCTCAATGATGGTAAACAACGTAGCAGCAAATAAAAGGCTTAAGTTATACTGTAAATTGTTTCATAATCACGTTTGTTTAATTAAGTAAAAATAAATGCTTGCTTCTTGTTGAAATAAAGTGTTATTTTCTTAATGATTCCGAACTTTGAACGGTACATGGACTTACGTACTGTATTAATATATCTGTTAAATTTTTAATGTGTGTAATTTTCTTTAATAAACCATTTATTCATGTGTAGGTGTAAGGCCGCTTTTATTTGAGTTATGGACTGACACAGTTTGTGTGATGTAATCCATCATTTAGTAATCATATCTGTCCTTGTCCTATGTTTTAGGTGAAATAAACCTGTCTTGAGGGGATTCCACTCATAATTCTAGGATTATGCTATTACCGTTACTTCTTCGTGGGTGCACTGCAAAGCACTATGTACAGCAAACACTTTCTAGCACTCGGTTATACGTTAATTGCTGCAACATCAGAGGACTAGCCACATCCAGAGTCCAGCTGTTCCTCAGGAGAACCCCACCGCGATTCCTCATCCAGTCACGAGGAGCTAAAACAAACAAGAGGAAACGTCAGAGCCAGGAAGATACCTGGAAAGAAAGGAACAAGACCATCCTGACGTACATTGCGGCCGCCGGAGTGGGAATGATTGGCATGTCATATGCTTCTGTTCCTCTCTACAGGCTGTACTGTCAGGTCAGTATTAGATTGATAATCTCAAAGCCATTTTTGGTATATTTATTGCTTTACAATAACATGTTTCTCTCTTACTTCAGGCAACAGGACTGGGAGGCACAGCAGTAGCTGGACATGACACAGACCAAGTGGAGACTATGAAGCCAATTAGGGAGCGTGTTATTAAAGTGACATTTAATGCAGACACACACGCCAGCATGCAATGGAACTTCCGTCCACAGCAATCAGAGATTTACGTAAGATTTTTTATTACAATCTTTTTATTCAGTTTTAAAATGTATTGTTATGTATAAAAACTGATTTTTGACAACTTTGGAAATGTATTAAGATAAATACTTAAATAATTGCATAACTTACCCTTCTCTGGGATGATTGTAAATATTACTACACTTTTAGTGGAGTTTACCTGTGATCAATTCAATTAAATGTGCATGATTTGGAAAGACACACCCCTCTCAATAAACTGACTAACTCAGAGCAAAAAACAAGCCATGAGGTCAAAAGAACTGCCTGTAGATTGGATTAATGTGATTAAAAAGTGATTTGAAGTAGTTTAATGCAGCCACATAAAACAATGTGAAATAGAAAAAGGTTTGAACACTTCCTGCCCATACTACATATCTGGAAATATAGAAATTATATAAATTTGAAAATATTGGAAAATTCAGGAATGCCCTTTTAATGTGGGAATTCCATAAACAACATGTTTTTTTCATGCAATGTCTATGAAACTATCCACGTTGATTATTTTATGTTTGAACTTTTTCCAGGTTGTACCAGGGGAAACTGCGCTGGCTTTTTATAGGGCTAAGAATCCCACAGGCAAACCGGTGATAGGCATTTCAACCTACAATGTTGTACCTTTTGATGCTGGGCAATATTTCAATAAGATACAGGTAAATATGTGATGATTTTAAATGAATCCATACAAACATTACTATTATAATCTGTACATTTGTTTCAATTTATTTGTTAAATTTGACATCTGTATGCAGAAATGTATGGCTATCCTGTATGTATGTATTACCTTCTTAGGTCACTGAATAGTGTGCTAAATTCTAATACACTGCTTTGTTTTTCCGTCAGTGTTTCTGTTTCGAGGAACAGAGGTTAAACCCACATGAGGAGGTAGACATGCCTGTATTCTTCTACATTGATCCAGAGTTTGATGAAGACCCCAGGATGGCACGAGTAGACAATATAATACTCTCATACACCTTTTTTGAAGCCAAGGAAGGACAGCGGATACCGATCCCTGGTTATAGCTAATTATGCATTATTCAGAGACTTTAAAATCAGAATTATCTTCAAGAGATTGCTTTCTGTAATCATTTTGAGAATGATTACTACATAGGATAATGTCTGATGTCTGAATCAAATGGTTATATAAAAATTTTAAGAGTCATCAAAGCTGATCATTTGTCTGTGAATATAATGGTTAAGACAAAATTTTAGCTCCTATTTTTGCACAAGCTATAACCTGTTGATATCAAATCACTAAACTTGTTATACAACATTTGTGCATGTGTGTCAATATAGTCTTTAGGACGCTAGAGGGCAGCATTTGTCCACGTTTATTTTATTTTGTGCACATGATTAAAACTTAATTGCATTGGAGTGAAAACAATGACGTGTTGTGCCGCTTTTTTGGGGCATGTTGGGATAATTAATATTACAGGGCATCTATTGTGGCAACTTAAGAAAATTAGTCTGTGCTAGAATTTTTGGATATCATACAGCTGTAACAGATACATGTTATAATGTATACAATGTGGACAATATTGAGCAAGAACACTATGCTGAAATGGTTTACATAAGCAGATACAAGTCACAAAATGAGATCAAAGTTGATGCAGGGGTCCATTAGAGGATATATGAAACATAAAACAAGACATTTTAATTTTTCTAAATATTGCTCTGTAAATGTAGTCATGATATTGGAAGTATTATAATAGTATATTAGATACATTTCAGTTAAGTATATTAATAGTTTTGGCTGGAGTGTTTGTAAAGACTGAAAACCTGATGCAGTATACTATCATAGTAAAAATATACAAAAGAACTTACACGCATTAATTGATTTGATATTGCCGTTTATTATCAATCTTATAGTTATAAAGTATTAGAAGAAGAGATGAACTACAGTAACCTGTCTAGAAACTACAATAATATTACGTCATTAAAGCACTACGTAATTCTTCGTGGCCCGGAAAACAACAAACCCGAGCACGCGCTTGAGGCGCGGTGGAGCGCTTACCCAGAATCAGCTGAGCCACCGTCCGCGCGACAAAACCTAAATGGATGAACGTACGGGGGCTGATCTGTCATCAGCGTTTATAGAATCAAAACAGCAGATTGGCCACACCCTCTCCAACACAAAATGGGCGTTTACGCGATTTAATGGACGCGCGTAATGTCCAATAAAAAAAGAGAACTGCCCTAGCAACTCCACACAGGAACCAATCAAGGAAAATCTAAGGATGAACTTACATTTTTCTGTTTAGGCAGGCTGATAGAAGAGATGGATCCTGCCAGAGAGCTCAATGGACTAGGTTTGCTCGAACTACAAAGATAAAAAACATCAAGAGTGATTTATTAAGATTAACATTTATTTTACAAGTATAAACATCTAATTTAAAAAGAGTCACTTACCTTATGTTGTATACTCTAAACATATCAGGGTCTTTATTTACCTACAAATGTGACGCAACAGCATCATTGGATCCACAACCCGAATCTTTGAACAATAGGACAGCTTAAGTAATGTACTGAACGTGACATTTTAAAAACAGAAAAGACTAGTGAAGAATACGCAGGTTTGTTTTTTTAAAACGGCAATATTGTTCAGTTCTGGTGGCTTGAGAAATTGAACACAAGTCCATCAAGGGACAGTTACATGATGCATCAGAATGGGTCATCGGGCTGATGTGAAGATGAACCACAGGAGCAGCCCAGCAAAAGCCTATGATTTCCTCCTGAAATTCCTGCTGGTTGGAGACAGTGATGTGGGGAAAGGGGAAATACTGGCCAGTCTGCAGGATGGATCCAGTGAATCACCCTATGGATACAATATGGGTAAGTTATGATCCTTGTACTGTACAAAAGAGACTATATTTGGACAGTATGCAATTTCAGGTGAATCTATGATAATGCATTCATTGGATTGTAGTTTTTTAACGTATTTATCATGTATCATGATGTCCAGACTACTTCCAAAAATGTTACAAAAAAGCATGCCAAGCATCATGACTACATAACAGTAATAAACTGTTTTGTTATGAGAAATCTTGTCATTGTACATTTATTTTAAATGTTTAATTTATTATTGCAGTAAATATGACCCATATTTTAAACATTAAAATCACACTGCTCATTTAGCCCAGCTTGCTCAGCTCTTATTTGCAGCTCAGTAGTTTGCAGTTATGAGTTTCTCCCTGTTTTGGAAAACTCATCCCAGGGGACAAAATCAACTGTAGTGAACTCCCCACCCCTTTGGGCTTTCACAGCTCAATATTTTGGTAACGCTTCCTTTTACAGTACAGTACTTACAGTGTACTTATAGTGTACTTACCTAGAAAGTACTGCTAATATAAGGTAAGTACATGGAACAGGGGTAGGTTTAGGGGTAGGTTCAGGG
>JAOTRC010000014.1:17509936-17520376 GCA_027497675.1 Cyprinella lutrensis | reverse complement strand
AATGAACTTTTCTGACCCCGACATGCGCACTGCGCACCGCAAATTTTTCTGTGACGTCAACCGTGAAGGGGTCTATAGATTTTAGGAAATGGGCTGTTGAATATCTCTGAAATCCCAGTGTTCCCAGACAGTTGTTAAACACCACACCCAAAGATCAGCAGTTCCTGTTGAAAGTGTGGAATGCTGTAAATCGGAGTGGACTTTGGCAAGCCGTTTTAACTTTTATTCATTTCCAGGATTGATTTCAACAGTTCACATCAACAATTACATTTTCACTAGTGAAATGTCACCATAGGCTGCCATTCAAAACCAATTGTTGATATCAATAATTGATTTCTTACTAGTTGAAATTCCAATTTCACAAATCAGAAATAAAATTATCACTAGTAAAAACCTTTATTTTTGATATCGATAATTAAATAATAATTATTAAATTTTACTAGTGACAATGTTAATTTCTGATATCATGAATGTGATTGTTTAGTAAGAAAGCCATTTTAGTTATCTGAAATAATATTGATATCAGAAATACATTTTCAGATATCAAAAATTATAATTTTTACTAGTACCAATTGAATTGTTGATATGAGGAATTCACATTTCTACTAGTAACAATGTAATTATAGATATCAAAAATGATGTTTCTACTAGTAAAAATCAATTCTTGATATCAACAATTAATTTTAAATGGCGGTCTATGGTGAAATTTCACCTGTGAAAATACAAATACAGATATCAGCAATTACATCTTTTGATATCAAGAATTGTAATTGTTGATATCAAGAATTAAATTCTTGATATCCAGAATTCATATCCTGGAAATGAATAAAAGCTAAAACGGCTTGCCATAATTGGACTGGTATTGTTGACATGACATTTCCTTGTTCTGGCAAACACAGATATCCTAATAACAACAACTCTTGGAGCAATGTCACAATTTTTATTGACATTACATCATAAACTTCTTTGCCAGTAATTTCAGTCACATACAATATGAAATAATAAATAGTACTACTTCCAGTACCACATTGACTTTGAAAAACGATTCCTTATTATCTGAGATGAGGATGAATGAATGTGTTGTTTATTTAAGTCAAACTCAAAAGCAAATTTTGAATTGAAAATGCATTTAAGTATCATAAACTGTATGTAACTAACACAATTTGTTTTTCACAGGGTGTTATCCTTGTATATGACATTACAAACCGGTGGTCTTTTGATGGCATCGACAGATGGATTAAAGAGATTGATGAGGTAAAATCAGATCGATCAGATCCGAAAACTACTTTAGTATTTCGAGAAATAAGCATGTTAAACCTGATGTGCAATCTGGGTATAAACAGACATGAGGTCTTCATACTAGTGGTTTTGGAATTACATTGAAGATCTGATAAAGCATAAGCTGTTTTATGCAACTTGGTTATTATGATTATAATTGTTGCAATTATAAATGATAATAACAGAGGCTTTGTAACTAATCTGTGTCGATAGCAGGTGGCTGATTATGCGCACTACGCCGTACACTGACTGTGCGAGTTGTTTCAAAATTGCTTTATTAATAAAGCGATTGTCTTGACATAAATATAAAACACATCAGGAAACCAATAATGTTCTAAAGAGATCATTTATAACCATTGATGTACTGTTTTATTTTTACCCAGCACGCACCAGGTGTTCCCAAGATCCTGGTGGGAAACAGGCTTCACCTGGCCTATAAGCGGCAGGTGACGACTGAGCACGCCCAGGCCTTTGCAGAGCGACTAGGTGTCACATTCTTCGAAGTCAGCCCGCTCTGTAACTTTAACATTACTGAGTCCTTCACTGAGCTGGCCCGAATTGTGCTCATGAGGCATGGTATGGAGCGACTTTGGAGACCCAATAAAGGTAACAAGCCTCTATTGTCATGATTCATACAAACAAAATAGATCATGTGTTTATTATAGGGCTTTCATTTACATTCAGAGATACAGTATATGATATGGTCATTATTCAGCTGTGTCTCCGAAATTTACTTTTGTCACTATACTGTATGACATTTTTTTATGCGAATTTCTCACCGTTAAGTCCTGGTTCATGCTAAAATGCATCTGATAATTGTTGGCGCCTAAAGCCTTGTGGGCAAGTGCGCCAACATGTAGCGTCGTTGTGCTTTGGGCAACCCGAGTTCGAGTCCCAGCTCATGGACCTTTCCCGATCCCGTTCACTCTCTCTCTCTCCCACTAGACTTACTGTCTAGCTACTGTCCTATCATAATAAAAATAAAATAAAAAAAGAAATCTAAAAAATAAAAAATAAAAGAAATGCATCTGATAATTACAAAATATTGTTCCACTTTCCATATTTTGTAAGTGTGATATCAACTATTTAAAAAACAAAACAAAAGACAGGACATTGACAGGCCAAACATCAATATTTTGTATATAATTAGTATTGAGGTTTTGCCTGTCAACTTCCTGTCTTTTGTTTAAAAAAATATCATAAATAAATATCACATACTAAATATGGAAAGTTGAACTTTGTAATTATCAAATGTATTTAATAGTTTTCAAACTGTTTCTAGGGTAAATAGAAACTTCAGTGAGTTTACAACAGAGTATTATTTTCCTTTACAGGAAAGACATTTTTTATGTAACTGACATGTAGGTAATTAAGTCATATAAAATAGACAAAAGACAGATAATCTCTACAGTAGTCAATGGTACAAACCATTGTTGTTATTTCACTGCACTTCTATCAACATCTCCTTATGACTCATTATGTTTCTGAGGCTGGAAATGTGTTCTCAGGGAATTAAACAAGCTTCACCATAAATGCTTTTGACATGATGCATTAAGGAACGCCGTCAGACCTTTTAGTATTGCCTTTTCTGAGAATGACCACATAAGCAACAGCCATACATGTTTTTTTTTTTCCTCAGACCAATGCTGCAATTATGTATAGACCAAATGAACGCTTTAGAAACCTGAAGTATGTAAAGCTTTGAGACTTTATACTGCTCACAGTGGAGACACCCAGTGTTCAAATATCAATTGTTATGGCATGCCGCCCCCACAGCACATTTCTCTTAATAATCATAGCTTTGCTTAATGCTAAAAAAAAGCTTGTAGGAACAAGATCAAGCACTATGAAAACATTTACTGGATAAAAGCATCATATATTTATTTTGACTGGAGATTATTTAAAGGCCGAGGAATATGATAAAACCGCTTCTTGTTTTCATTACATGACTTCATCCTTGTAAGACAAACAAACTGTTTTAAAGGGAAAGTTCACTTTGAAATGATTTTTTTGATATGTTTTAGCTTTCCTCAAGGGCATCCAAGATGTAGGTGTCTTTGTTTCCACAGTAGTTTAAATTTTGATATTTTTAGGTCAAATCAGTCATATAATGCAGGTCTATGGTCACCACCTCAAAGAGCAAGCAAGTCCAAATTAAACATGATTTAATGTATGTACACATTGATGGCCTAAGACACGAAACAAGCGGTTTGAGTGAGAAAACGAACAGTATTTATATTGTTTTTACCTCTTGTAACCACAGTCACATCCAAGTGATCTGAGGGCATGGGCGCTTCAATCTGTCCAAGCACCGGAATTGATCTCTTGTGCGTCGCGAGATTTCGGATGAGTTACCTTTGAAGATCTAAACATATTTAGATAGGTAGGAAATTCCAATGGAAGACGATTTCGATATATATTAATAGCCAACGTTGAATTTTTTTCATTGACCAAAGCACCCACGCTCTCAGATCACTTGGACGTGGCTGTGGTTACAAGAGGTAAAAACAATACAAATACTGTTCGTTTTCTCACACAAACCGCTCGTTTCGTATCTTAAGCCATCAATGTGTACTTACATTTATGAGTCATTAAATCATGTTTAATTTGGACATCTCTGTGTATGCTCTTTGAGGTGGTGACCATACACCTGTATTATATGACTGACAGACAAGAACGGTTTGACCTAAAAATATCAAAATTGAAACTACTGAGGAAACAAAGACACCTACATCTCAGATGCCCTTGAGGTAAGCTAAAACATATCAAAAATATATTTCAAAGTGAACTATCCCTTTAAATCATATGATGAAAGATAGCTTGCTAATCTACATGTGAATTTTGAATTTGAGCAGTATTTTATTTAAAAAAAAAATCTAACATTTATCCTTTAGCCTTCTAAGCCTTGCATTTGTCCATACCTGTAAAGTGAGGATGTTTTTATGGTTCTTTACTAAAACCTGTTATTTTCTTTTGTCCAGTGTTGAGTCTGCAGGACCTATGCTGTCGTTCTATCGTTTCCTGCACACCAGTGCACCTTGTGGACAAACTTCCACTTCCTGTTGCCTTAAAGAGCCATCTGAAGTCCTTCTCTATGGCCAACGGCCTCAACGCCAGGATGATGCATGGACGTTCTTACTCGGTCATAGCCAGCAGCGCTAAAAAAAGGAACGGAACCAAAAAATCCAAAATCATCTATCCGCCACTGAGCCCATCCCAGAACTGCGCACGGACGAGCTGCAAGATTTCATAGATCAATGCAGTTGCTGTACTTACAATACACACGCACAATGCAATTTAAACAAGGGGCTAGTGTTCAAAGCCACCACAGTCTTACAATAAATAAGAACGGGATAGAGAACTGTGGCTCGTGACGTCTTTGATTTATTAGGTGTTTGACCAAACTTGTTCACAATGTTGGTTTGTTTGAAACACATCCTCCTGGCTATATCTAATTGGGATTGCCAGAGAGAGGCGCAAGAGAAGATCTGTTTTTAAGTGTTGCCAAGCCTTTATAATGCTCTGCATTGTTTAAATAAATGTACAAGTTCTTCTGTCTTGTAAATGTATTGATGGTACTGCATTTTTCTGTGAAGGACTCTTTTTGCTACTGAACTTGGACCAAGCCAGCAGGAGAAACAGACAGCTTTCCTCTTTTGTGATCACTTTCAAAATGGACTTTTCTGATGAGTAATACCAGCTTAATTTTTCTTTAATACTTTTATTCAGACACTTTTCAGGGGCTTAGAGAGGAGAGTCAAGGTTGAGATCGACACAGCTCTTTGTATTGAGTATATAATTTGTTTAGTTTGATACTACATTGTTAGAATTCTTAATTATTGTGATACTCTTGATCTGTTACCAATATTGTTATTAAACAATACGTTTATATGGGAAACACACCAAAGACGTGGGAGATTCATGTGGCTTGATTTGTCACGTTGAAAACAATGCTACTATTTCAGATTTAAACTGCAAACAAACAGACATTTCTAACATGCTGTCATATCGGGTTTTAAATAAAGATCAGTGATAAAATCAAGAGTTCATGTTGTCTTTTATCAACCATTATCTCCACTAGAGGGCAATGTTTGTTATCTTTTAGGTGGTCTTGAACTGGGTTTGCTGTTCTTTGTGTGGACAAGAGTGGAGGGATTGGTGAAAAGAAAATGAAAGATTTTTCTGAAACGAAAATTAGGGCAGGAAAAAATCATGTTTGTGACATACAACCGCAAAATAGAATAATGCAACAGAGTTTAGCTGCCATGGGCTAGCGAAAGATGTGAAATTATTGAACTTTAATCTCTTATTTTTAAATATGATTATAGTTGTCAAAATTTTAGTTTTTTTAGGGCTTTCAAGATTGACTTTTTTTTATACCACTAGTGTGGGATAACTATTTTAGGAGATTGAACTTTTCTGTTTTTCATGCTGAAAAACCTGAGAAAAACCGAGAAAAACAGTACTTTCTGTTATCCTTCCTCGTTTTACGAGAAAAGGGCCGAGAAAGCGCGATCGCCCTCCCGTGGTCAAAACAAGAAAAAAATCACAAGTTAAAAAAATAAAAGTTTAATTTAATGACTAAAGTGTCAACAACTTTAATCGGGTATGAGTGAACAGTTGAAAGTTATGCTACTAAAGCGGTAACGTTAGCTGTATAATGATATTGAAACACAACTTAGTGGCACTGTGACAACCACAGTAACAGTTAGTCTACAGGCATAATGACAATATGATATTAATAAATAATACCACTTACCATTAAAGTTATGGACTTCGTCGACGACGATGCCTAGCAGGTTGGTACTATACAACTCCGTGGCTAACATGTCTTGCCACTTTGTGATCATCCAGGCCTCGGAACTGCCGAACAGAAGTTTGTCTCGACAATGATCGCCTCCTGTACCTGGTCCTCCATGAAGGCGATTAACGGCGAGTCAACAATAACGACTAGGGTCTCGCGAAGTTTAACGCCAAAAGCGGCTCTTTTTTCTAAATAAACTTGCATTCTAAACTATTTAAAACAATATCTAAGGCTGCACCAAAAGGTAGCTTCGCGTCTGCAGCCATGTTGAATCCATAGATATAAACAAACTGCGATTAAGTGTGTGTGGGATTGATGTCGTCATCGTCTTGCTGCTCCCTCACCGTTCTGTGATTGGTTCCCAAATGAGGCGAAAACCTGGCGTCTATGAAACCTGGGCCATGCCCTATGGGGCCATGGTATCCAGATTGTCTTTCAGCGTGAATAAAATCGCGCTGCGGTAGTAACTAGATGAGTAAATGAATGGGGGAATTTTATTGGTTGAATTTTTATGTGTTGTTCAAAGTTTTGAACAAGACATACTGAATGTTTGATCCAGATCAAAACCAAGACTGGATCTCATGGTCTAATTTGATTTTAGAATTCTTTTTTTCTTTTTTTAACCAATAATTTTTAAGATTTGATCCAATCAAATAGATGAAATGAAACTGGGCCCTGTACGAGACTTGGAAAATAACCTGACTTTGATGGTGCACTCACTATTTTTATTTTGAGCCTGCCAACATCAGAAAAAAACTAGAAAAAGGATAAATTAAAATGTTTAGATTTTTTTCATTAGTAAAAAAGCACACTAACAACATATACAAATTTAACATACAGCATATACACATTATAGTCACGATGTATAGGCCTACATTGTAGCCTACACTAAAAAAATGTTTGAAAAAATAATTCTTTATTGGTACATTTTTTACTTTAATGTCATGGATAATCTTCGCTTAATATGTAAAATTAGTGTGTTGGAAGAGAACACTAAATGTATTTCAAATTGCAGGTTCAGATCAGGATTTAGTTTCCAAAAAATGGATCTGAACATGAACTGCAGAGGGCATACTTCTCACATCTATGTGCTTAGAACAGTATAAACGACCAGCTTTTCAAACCTGCTGAATACCAGGAGCCAGTTACATATGCATAGCCACTGTTAAGACTGTCTTAAGAATTAGTTTGACCAACTAGCAGTTAACCAAGAGGTAACCATTCGCTTGTTTCAGATTCATATATGGCCATATATATCTTTTTATATTACTTTAAAGACCAATCTTTTGACAGTTTTGAAAGTAAAGGTTCCAAAAGGGGAACCAGAAGTGATGTCAGAAAAACTGGGACTTGTCACAGCTCTTACATATTGTTGCCCTATTGTTGGTTTGATTGTGTCTGATCTCCACATTAGTAAGTCGCATTGGATAAAAGCATCTGCTAAATAATTAGACGTGAATATAAATGTAGTCTGGAGTTTATGCAACTGGCCACTGCCTTGGATCCTGCATGCAACCTTCTAGCAATATTCAACAATTCTGTAGAAATGTGGATAGTCAGTCCAGTTCCAGTCTTACCTTACACTTACATTCAGTGTTGCCTATTTCAAATTAATCATTAACTTAAAGAACATTGTCATATAGATGCAATGTAATATTCTTCCATTTTTCTTACCCATTTGTCAAAATGTTGTCACATGATATTAGATGTAGTACCGAGGGGGATGGATATGGTATATCATCTGGTAACACTGTCAGGCTTGCACATGTATTAGCGATATAACATCATTCTGATATGGAATGATAAGGACACGTCTCTCTTCAAGGCACAGGGTGAATGACCCTGTCAATGAAAGACAAATGGCTGACTCGTACAGCTAATAGAAGGTCAAGAACAAGCATGTGCACATGCATATGCTCTCATAGTGACACTTTGGATTAGTGGACCTGTCAGACAGGAGTTATGTTAGGAGTTATAGAATTTTTTTATTTATTTATTTCATGCATGAACAACCATAAGTCCCCTCTGGACTGGTCATTTGGCCTTCAGTTGTGTCCTGTCTCATACTTATAAGCTTAAACAGGGTAAGCTGTCCAAAAGTTCAAAAATGTGTTACATTTACATGCTGAGATGTAGGTTTGTGGTATAAATGTGTTGCACGGACACTATGGAAATCTCTCTCAGACACATTAGGGATAGGTAATGATGGTTGTCTACATTCAACATCCAAGTATAGTGCTGACAATGTGCTGTGGTTTAGTTGTAAGACAGTCTGCACAGTAAAACCCTATCGGAGATGTCTTTGTGTGTGTGTGTTTGATTTTTATGTACTTTATTCAAATTTTGCATCGAGTCACTTTTGGGATTTTATGGAATTATTGAAAAAAATGTAAATTTTTGCCCAGCCCTAAGTTAACACAAGAATGAGTATAATATTGTTTAATGATATACTTTATATTTAATGTTTAATATTTGTAGGTTGATTCGCAGGTTGATTTTTTTTCATAATTGTTCAACCAATGGTATGAGTTTGGGGCGGAACTATCTATTTTACGATGACAATGGCAAATGAGGAGGAGTGATTGGGAAACCTGTTTGAAAACACTATAGTGCTTTACCCTATAGACATTCAGGCTATCCTCTTACAACTGATTTTTGTGAATAAATAGTTTTACCAACCCAATCTCACGACCAAATCGTACGAATTCGACGAATGATTAAAAAGTGGCTAATTCGTAACAATTCATACGGCCTCACTCTTACGAATTATTACGATTTAGCTAAATCGTACATATTTTACGAATTGGCCAATTCGTATGAATTCGTACGAATGACCTACCCCTTACCCCGCCCCTAAACCTAACCGTCACGTGGGTTTAGACAAATCGTACAAATTCGTACGAGTGAGGTCGTACGAATTAGTACGAATTAAACATTTTTTACTCATTCGTCGTATTCGTACGAATTGGGCGTGAGATAGTGTTGAAATATCACACTTTCATGACATCATGCAACATACTTAACTTGTCTGTGGACATCATTCATTCCAAAGCCGGCGCTGGATAAACAACGAGAGTGTGTGCAACAGTAGGCTGCGGTAGGCTATATTATTTACGACAGCGGTAATGGACAATTCCGCTTCCAGCCTGTAGGGCGACCGCAGAGGAAAAGTTACTTGGTGTTGCTTTAAATACATTAATATCCTAAAATGATAAAATCATGTTATATAGGCACTTTCCACAAAGAGGATAAAGTTTGGTGTCCCAACTGAAGTTTGGTGGTACACTTTTATTAAACACCAATCCAAAGTTATTGTTTCTAACACATTTTAAACACATCAAATCTCTCAAAAATTACATTTCCAACAGTTACTGTAAGAAAAAAAACTTTAAATCTCCAACCCTGTTACAGTACTTACAACACAGTTACCTGGTTTACCACAGATCAATATTTTACTGTTAACTGAATTACTGAATTATGAATTAAATACCAATTACTGAATTACTGAAATAACTAAATTATGACTTTCATTTAATGTAGAAAACATTTGAAATGGTTTAAACTATGTCTTGACATGAATGTTGATGTTTCAGGACCTATTTTTAACCTACAGTATTAATAGAAAGTGCCTATTAGAACAAAGACAAGCATGGACATATTCTTCTTTGCTCTTCTTCTTTACTTTCCTGTAAACAACGGACTATCATCAAACTCACTTTTGGTCCTTACTCTGTAGTTTTGAATGGTGTAATATAATAAATTTTTTAGTCACAAAACAATGATAAAACTAACCCTAACCCTGACAATATAATAATATTAATAATGAAGAAACCACTTTTCAGTGAAAAATAAATACAAAAATCATTGTTTTTATAATATTTTTGCTGCTCAAAGTAATTAAATGTATAACGGTTATTCTCATATATTCAACTAAGATATCCACCAGATGTTATCCAACATATGTTTCTCTGAAACTTAATCTCATGTAGTGGTTTCATCAATTTTGATTTACTTAACTAGATTATTTAATGTGTTCAAGCAGGTCAAGAAAAAACATTTAAACATATTTAATCAATCATTCAATCTGTCAATCTTTTTTATCTTTTCTTTTTTTTTGTATTGCAACATTATTTTCCTGAAAGTTACAGTAAGTACATTTCCATCTCAATTCTCATTACTACATGGTGAAAAATCTGTCATTGCCATAATGCACATATAATGCAGTACATGTAAACTTATAAAGTCAAGTATTTTTAACTTGTTAAAGGGATACTCGACTTCTTTTGGAAATAGGCTCATTTTACCACTCCCCCAGAGTTAAACAGTTGAGTTTTACCGTTTTCGAATCTATTCAGCCG
>JAOTRC010000014.1:17479917-17507215 GCA_027497675.1 Cyprinella lutrensis | reverse complement strand
TTCACACATTATTTCCATATAGCTTCTCACCAATTGCATACACAAGTAAGCTATTTCACGTCGCACGGTCATGTTCCCCGCCAACGCGACTCGAGACCACCTCAGAAACCTAGTATCCCGCGAGCCGTGCTGTGCCATGCCTCATAGATGAATTAAATAATATGCTGTCATGGATAAGTGGATTACTTAGCATTATTGAAAATGAGTAATGCTGCAATTATGGATGGAGGGATGAGAATGGGGTCTGGGAAAGCCTTTTAGCAGCCGAGCAGATTCATACGAGAGGGAGGAGCCGCACCAAATAGGATGAAATGCATTCCTGATTGTGCTTCGATGGACAAAGATGTCAGGCCAAACAGCTGCGAGAACAATGCGTCTCGGATAGGGCAGCACAACATTACTAATCGAATGTTGTAGGACATATACAAGTGTTTTGTTGACTTAAACATTATGAAACGAGTTGTCAGACAAAGAAAAAGAAGTAACCGAGCTTGTCTCTATTGTAGCGTCTATATGCCTGATCTTCAATAGTCTATTTGACTTTCTTTTAAAGAACTCCATGCAGGCAAAATCAAGTATTTACTAAATGTCTTTATTTCCTTTGAATGTCCTCATCATAGTAAAGGCACCAACCTACCCGGTTGCGAGGCCATGCAATGCTCACATCAGCCGTCTGTATGAAAGCTCGGAGTAAAGATATTCGATGTCTTTGCTGTGGTTGTGGCCTTTATCTGATGCACAATGCATTAGGGCAGCTCATGCAGTATTCATGCGCGGGTCTGAGGCATTGATGCATTGTTCTTCTGCTAAAGGCCACCTGTAAAGATCTGACCCATTAGAAAAACGCTCGACAAAATATATCTCTAGCATTAAGAAGCAGAACTACAAGAACCCGAGCAGTTTTCATGTCTGTCTTTCTTCAGTCGAAAAGAAATGAAAGTTTTTGATGAAAACATTCCAGGATTTTTCTCCATATAATGGACTTCAATGGGAACCAAACGGTTCAAGGTCCAAAATACAGTTTCAGTGCAAACTACAAACTGTTTAAAGGGCTTTAAACGATTCCAGATGATGAATAAGGGTCTTATCAAGCGAATCGATCACTCATTTAATAAATAAATAGCAAAGTTTAAGTTTTATAAGCTCAAGTGCTCGCCTTGCTCCTGTTCAAACTCGTTTTATCAAAATGAACGAATCTTATTTCGTGTCATTTGGTTCATTCAACGAACAAATTAACTCAGAAAAAGATTTGTTCATTTTGATGAACGAGTTCAAACAGGAGAGTCGAAGGTGCATCACAGAACAGAGCAAGGCGACCATTTGAGCTCATAAAACTTAAACTTTGTTATTTAAAAAAAAAATGAGCAATCGTTTCGCTTGATAAGACCCTTATTCATCGTCTGGAATCGTTCAAAGTCCTTTGAATAGTTTGCAGTTTGCACTGAAACTGTCTTTTGGACTTTGAACCGTTTGGTTACGAGTAAAGTGCATTATATGGAGAAAAATCCAGGAAAGTTTTCATTAAAAAACTTAACTTCTTTTCGACTGAAGAAAGAAAGACAAGGACATCTTAGATGACATGGGGGTGAGTAAATTATCAGCAAAAGTTTTTTTAAAGTGAACTACTCCTTTAAGTAAGCATCATCCGGATGCAAATTGGGACACGCCTTGTCTCTGTAATATGGTTATTGTTGAGAACGGGCCTTTATTTTGTACCACTGTGATGGTGTCCTCAAGCACCTGTCTGTAGTGTGTGTGTGTGTTAAGGAGATAGTTCACCCAAAAATGTCAAATCTGTCATTTATTCACCCTCATGTCGTTCCAAACTAGTATAACTTTCTTCCGTGGAAAAGATGAAACAATGGAAGTCAATGGGAAACGACACCAGATATATGATGCCGTTCTACACTCATTACATTTCATCTGGATTTTACAGCCATTTTACAGTGACATTTCCCATTGAAATGCATTGATTTGTCAGTGTGAGAGATGAACACGAAAGAGATGAATTAACCGTTTCAATATGGCGGACGCATCGAATGTGGAATCTATGTATGAAACTTTGATTTTGTTGAAATATCATCTTTTGTGATCTACAGAAGACATGAGGGCGAGTCAATCATGGCAGAATCTTCATTTTTAGGTGCACTATCCCTTTAAAGCACACGTTTAAAATCCTACGGGAGGACGTGTGTCTGCGAGGAAACACTCACATGGTTCCGTTGGTGTAAACGCTGCTGTTCTCCTCCTGAACGTACTGCACCTGTGCTTGATACACATGCTGGACCTGTTGAACAGTCTGCGCCTGAAACACACATCGCCTCTCCATAAACACTCGGGAATGAAGAAAGAAGTGTGTTCAGCATGGACCTTCACACTTCCATGCGTCTCAGAAATCGTTGTTAGATCAAATTTTATAGTGCAAATACATTATAGCGTTTCAAAGAGGAAATTATGGTATCAATTACGAGAAAGATGCCAAGATGATCTGACATTATTAGAAGCACTAGTTTTGCAGCATCTTAATGCCACTAAAGTATAGTGTTTAAATGTACATAAAGTTTAAAAAAAATGAACATATAAAAAAATAACTCGTCTTACAATATTATTAACTGTTGAAACATGATGGCACAGTTGTGAAAGAGTCCATAGACCGGCAACAAAAACAAAAACAAAGCATTTTTATTTTCTAAACAGAATTTAGCTGAGTGAGTCATTCGTTAGACTGATTTAAATATAACGAATCATAACAAAAGAATCAAACTCAAAGACCTTCACAGTCCAATGATACTAACACGAGTTAGTGGAAGATGTGTAATGACTCATGAGTTCATGAGGAAGGTTTTTTTAAAGGGACAGTTCACTTAAAGGGATACTCCACTTTTTTTGGAAATAGACTCATTTTCCCACTCCCCCAGAGTTAAACAGTTGAGTTTTACCGTTTTTGAATCCATTCAGTCGATTTTCTGATATTTAGAAGAATATCAGTAACCAGACAGTTTCTGGTCTCATTGATTTCCAGGAAAAAAATATATATTATGCTATGGAAGTCAATGGGACCATAAACTGTCTGGTTACTGACATTTTTCTAAATATCAGAAAATCAGCTGAATGGATTTGAAAACAGTAACACTCAACTGTTTAACTCTGAGCGACTTGTACAATGAGCCTATTTCCAAAAAAAAGTGGAGCATCCCTTTAAACAGTTGCATATTTGCATGGGCCTAGCCTATTATAAATAACGTTTTTGGATTTCTGGTTGTCACTCAAAGACAGTATTATACTGTCATTTGAAACATTTGAGAGGATCATGAGGAGATCGCATCCAAGTGTGTACCATATTAAAACCTGTCTTCTCTTAATATTGTTTATAAGATGTTGTCATACAGTATGTTAGGCTCTTGAAGCAATGTTACGGTCAGATACCTTTTGATTTTTTTCCAGCTGCTTCTCAGGGGAGTAGTACAACAAACTTAACCCTGCTGCACGTTTCCTTCTCATTTTCCTGCTTCTTTTACTAAAGTCTATCTAAAAATAGCCAGCAGCGCAGCAAAAAAAAAAAATCTGAAATGTCACATTTCATAGATGAAAGACGAAAGAATGGATTTATTTATATGCAAGGCAATATTTATATATTTCCACAATGTTGCTATTTTCCACTTTCAGTCCATCTGATGCAGTGTAAATTTGTCAGTTTTTTGCCTTTGGCACATTCGCTGGTGATGCTAAGACACCTGATGGACAGGCAGCCTCCACCTGAGCCCTAAGGGGACACTTGACCGCACATTTTCTTCCCAGGATCTGGGACGGCTACCAGCTGAACCTGGGGAACTTAAACCATCTGCATTTCAATTTACACCTCAGAGAAAAACCTACATTTTTACTAGTGATTGAACAAGAGCTTGTGTGTTATTACACACATGATCCATTGTATTTCACAAAACAACTCAATAACCCATTTCACCACAATTACAGCATGCAGTTATTCTACAAGTGTAGGGACTTTGAAGCAATTTACTTTAGTTAACTATATAGCTGACTAAATTGCTTTGAACCGAAGCCCTGTATTGTGATAAGTACAGCACAGCAGTATAACTTGCCTGTGTTTCATTTCTCTAAGACCATTTCAGGGTGCATAATAGGTGAATAATCAAAAGTATACTGACATTCAAGAAAAACTTTCAAGCGCAATAGATTTTACAACAGAGTCTGCCTCATACTTACACAATCCATATATTTCTTTACTGTATTGCCGGAGCACATCAAAGATAAACATGTTTACAAATTTGAGATATTAAGATTGAAAAGAGGACTGAATATCTTGTCTTAAAAATGTAAAGAATACTAGATCTTGTGTTTCACATTAAAGAAAAGTAGATGTTTTTCAATCCCTTTTTAAAACAAAGTTTGGAGATTTTATTTAAATACCAATTTCATCCTATTTGTCTCTTTTATTTGCTTTCTGTTAGAATTGTGACCTGCCGTCCCTTATCTTATACCTTACATTCACGATTCTGCACAGTGTGGTTGAGGAGAGAACCCCTGATGTGATTGTAAAGCACTTTGGGTGTACAGCACTAAATACTGCATAAAAGTGCTATTTAAATGACTCATTAATTTCCATTCATTCATCCATTCATTCACTCTATGTCTCTCTCGTTGGTTGTCACATTGACAAACAAGGGAAAATTTATATTCTCTTTTTGAAATTGACAATCAAGAGCTTAGTTGAGGAAAGGCACTTAAAAAGGTCATTTTTGGAAGAGTGTTATTTGTTTTATGTGTCTGTGTAATGAAAAAAAGGACATTCCTCCCCTCAGCCTCACATACTTAATTGCAACTTTATATCTCACAATGCGACTTTATATCACACAGAGGGAGTTTATATCTTGCGATTGAAATTTTATTTCTCGGGATTGCAATTTCATTACTCAGATTGTGACTTTACGGTAAATCTTACAGAGTAAATTTGTCACAACTTTATTTCTTAAACTATCTAAAAATTCCTATTTTATTCCTTTTTATTCCCAGGCATCCAAAAGAACTACTGCTGTCATGCATTGTCAGAAAACATTATGCATCAGGTACTAACTAAAATGTTCACTCATTTTTTTTTTTGTCAAGTATGTGTTTAAATCCATTTGCTTGCCTCAAACACAGTTCATCATGCATTGTAAGCGACTTCCAAATTCCAATGTGTCAACTGCACAAAAAGAAAGCTCAATTCACCCGGAGCATATCTAAAGAGTCACTCTGGTTTCTCCTCCTGTCAGTATGCCTCATCACCTGGCCTGGTCTAAAATAGCACCACAGTATTTATAGTTTCTTAAAAGCTGCCATGTGCACAAAGTGATTTAGACAATTTTAGAGAGTTCCTTTTGAGCAGATGGAAAATGAGAGGAGACAGGAGATCTTTAAAGCTGGGACAAAAAGGGATGGGGAAATAAACACATTCTAGTGGTGAAAAAACACATTTGTGTTACATGACAGCATCCCGGGTGATCTTCTTTAAAGTGGTATATTTTTAGTTTCATGTTTGAAATATGTCAGCAATCAAAGAATGAGAGGCTGTGTGTAGTTTATAGCACTGTTTTATAATATCAGCCCGTTCTCATCCTAAGGCGTCATCTGACGTTTTTGACCATGTGTCAACATCCGATGCACATGGCACCCTTTAGCGTCAATATGAGACGCGCCTTCTAGTGGTCTAACCCAGACCTAAACCTACCCACGTCATCTAACTGACGCTAAAGGTTGCCATGTGCGTCGAATTTAGACTCATGGTCAAAAGCCTCAGTTAGATGACACCCTAGGATAATATATAATATATATTAGTAGTAGTCTACTTAAACTGAAACACCAGGGTTCTCATAAATGGGAAAACCAGTATGGTTTTATCCTGGATTATTGATTACAGTAGAGATGAGAAATGTGGAATCGTTCTGTCTCCTGACTGGTGGAAAGTTTAATTTGCAGTGTCAGGTGAGCAAAACAATTTTTTCCTAATTAAATTAAATCATAACTAATCTTAGAATTAACTTTTCGCTTTCATCTTTCAACTAATTTAAAGTTTAAAATGATCCGTTTTGACATAATGTTCACACCTTTTATTTGGCATGTGATCTTTCCTTGATGCCTACCCAAGCAGAAAGTCCCTTGCAGTTAAAATTCTAAAAATATATCTCTTCCGTGACCAATAGATTGAATCTTTTTAACATACTAGCTCTTAAGAAAGAATGAAAAAAGTTTATTTAACTATTTCTCACTTTCATCTCTGTTCTTTTCTCCTTAGGGTGAATCGCTAATGTTTTATTCATCTATTCGTCTATAGGTCTTTTGTAAAAGTGTCTGCTAAAGAAACACTGTAAATATCCACATACATGTATCCACACACACACACACACACACACACACATTTCCATGTTTTATGGGGACATTCATACATTCAACAAGCTATAAATTAATAAACATTTTCTTTTTTAAATAAGGGGGTCTGTTCTTTCTTTTGATATATTTTATGTTCACAGATACTCTACAACAAAATATTTTGGGGGCCATGAAATTTATGTGAAAATGATCACAAATGCTAGCGCTGGCTGGCAACTTTTTTTTAAATGCAGGTGGGCATTTAAATTGTTAATATAAAATTCACATTGTTCCCATGAGAAAAAAAGCTTGATAAACAAATAAATAATCCCTTTATAAAAATCTAGAAAGGTTTTTGTAAAGCTAGGTTTAGGATTAGGGGATAGAAAATGTAATTTGCTTAGTATTAAAACAAATGATATGGTAAAACAAACATTTGTGTCGAGAGAACGTGAATAGATTTGGCAATAGCTGTCTGACAAAAAAAACTGCATTCACAGTAATCAAGATCTGAAGGACAGGCAAGGTTGAAGGATGTGGAGGGACAACTGTAAGTGTCGGAGACAGAGACAGAGAATCAACAGGAAACTTGCCTGTTGGACCTACTCATCTCTGAGCGACAGGAAAGCAGGAAAGCTTGAAATGAAAAAGCATTTAGATTGCGGCAGGAGGATAATGGCAAAGACGGTGGGCAAGACAGACAGAAGCAGGAGTAATAGAGGTAGAGGGAACAAACAGGATAGGGAAGTAAAGAACAGACATGGTGAAAAGGGACTCATGGAGAGAGAGAGGGAGAGAGAGAGAGAGAGGGAGAGAGAATAAAAGCATGAGAGAATGAGGAGGGGGGAGGCAGGATAAATCTGTACAGCATCATGATTAGGTATCAGAAGCTTGTTCTGTGGTCTGGAGAGCAGAAGGCAGATCACATCAAACAGATGAGACGCTCAGCACATCTGCTCTACAAACTGGACAAACACCATTCGTGAATGTGTATTTATTCTGGAATGCTTTCATGCTTTTCTCAGCTAGCACTACAAGAGCTGCAAACTTTTTGGAAGCCGGACTAAAACCAAAAGCGTCACCTGCGGATATAAAAGATTCTCAAGATAAGCAACACATTTTGACAAATTAAGAAGCATCTTCATGGACTACAACTCCAGAGACGGAAAAGGTCACATACACAGCTCCGATCTTTCATTCCAATCTATTTTAATCAGCTGAGCTCTCTTCCCAGCATCCTTCTCATTTCATCATGATTATTCCCCAAGGTTGGAGAACTAGGTTGGTCGCAATGGAGCGGACGGAGGCTATGGATGAGCGGTTTGATTGAGGATGAAGGGTTAGTCCATGCCAAAAACTCTCTTTTTTTTGACTGACACACTTTTAAACACACTTTTAAACTACTTCCAGTTCACACGCTACAGGCATATCACAACTTTAGGCGTAGGTAAACAAGATCCACGTGAGATTTATTCAAGATTTATAGAGTAAGACACCACCTCTCGCATCGGCACGCCAATCCGTGAGCGCAGGGAGTCACCACCACGCGCTCCCACCTGCTCTCACACCTTTCCTCAGACAGAGATCACAACTGCAACCCTCCAGCTGTCTCTCATCGGCGTCACGAGACGGCGAAGCTGCCAACAGCTGTTTCTGCTCTTTTTTTGGACACTTGTCTCTCTATTTCTCGCTAATTCCCTCCATCTCTTTCCTCACCGTGTCACTGACACCATCTTCAGTTTGACCCTCTTTGCCAGGAAGGGAGAGGGAGAGAAATGCCATCACCACAGCAGGGTCTTCAGCTGCCACACAAGTAGACTCACACAAGTGTTGAGAGAAGGAGAGAGAGACAGTGCGAACGAAAGAAAAGGCCAAAAGGAGGTGAGAGGAAGCAAAGGCGAGAAGAGGAGACAAGAGGAGGCGGAGACGCACATCTGAAGAATGTACAGCTTGGGGTCGGGCTCGGATGCATCCAGACGGCACAGGTAAGGAAACTCCCTTTCATTCAGTCCACTGTTGACTGCTAGTGCACAGCTTCGCTCGACCTTTGTGCATGAAGAGCGGCTTTCCGTCTCTGGGTCTTGTGTGCGTAGCATGGGGAATGCCTGTGGGGCTGAATTTGCCATAGTTAACAGGTGGAGCGCCGCTCTTTCTTGTGGCTGCTCGCTCGCGGAGTGCAGAAACAGTCCTCGAAAACGTAACCGGGAGAGTGAATGAGGTTCTGGAGACCTGAATGCTTTCTGACACACATACCTGCGCTGGCAATTGGGAATGTCAGAGGCGTGCATATATGAGCTTGCAGTCGGTGTCAGTGACGTTGGACTTATTTTCACACAGTTAACATGGGAGAAAGATGGAAACTGGGTCATTCATGACAGGTTGGGTTAAAAACACCTGTTTTTAATCTTAAACTCTTTACATTTGTTGTAAAAATATAGCAAGGGGGGGTTGAAGGCTTTTTTTTTAAAACTCAGTAACACTGTTCCATCATTAATGAGTAACGCAATAATAACATTCTAGTAATTGCTATTAACTAACAAGAAGCTCTGATTAATGAATTAGTAAGTAATAGTGCTCTGTTGAATGAGGTATTTCACTATTAGCCAATCAATAACTATTAATTTTTTCATACCTCCCAGATAACTTCTAAAAACTACTAAAGACAAATTCATTACTAATGTGAATTAATTCTGGTCAAAATAATTTTAACCCACTAGTAATGACTCAAATGTTACTACATCCTTTTAAAGGAATTGCTATCTGGATTATTCAGTATTCTAAAGTGAAAAGCTCCCAATGGATGACTGGAGTCATTAGAAACTTTTGAGTTTTTTTGTAAGTTTTTGAATAGCAATGACTCGTGTCTCAAGCGTTACAACATCCTTCTAAAGTAATGACGAAGTATTTGGAATATTATTCTAAAGTAGCAATGACTAATATGTTGTTACATCCTTATACAGGAATGACTAATTATTTGGAATAGTAATTCTAAAGTAAAGATCAATGTTACTCACTGGTAATGACTCAAGTGTTACCAAATCTATCAGAATTAAATACTAACCAATACATTAAAAAAGTCCCAAAAGTGTACAATAACCTCAATCATTGCTACTGTAGTGGTCCATGATCTTTACTTTAGAATTATTTATATATTATGCATTATTCATGATAATTATGAATCTGTATATAGAAATTCTTAGTAGTCTTCTGAGAGGTATGAAAAAAATGAGTTGTTATTGATTAGATAATAGTTAACTACCTCATTCAACTGAGCGCCATTACGTACAATTTCATTAATCAGAGTTTCTTGTTAGGTAATTGGGGTTTCTAGAATGTTAATATTGCGTTACTCATTTAAGAACGAAACAGTATTCTAATGTGTTACCAAATACACATATTGGAGACGGGAGATTGGCCAAGGTCAAAGAAGGGAAATTGATTTTCTGGCTGTCTTGATGTTTTTCTTATGATTTATTTTCCTCACAAATGGAATGTGACGTCCTGTAAAGTGTGTGTATGACAGTGACAAAATGAGGCTTACCGCTGACATATGTACAGTATGTGCGTATTTATTTATTCATACATTTCAATTTAAGTGAGAGAGATAGAGTTAAAGTACGTACATTCGTAAGCATTCTGAGTCATTTATCACTCAAGTATCATCTGTTGGTGTGCGTGTGTGGTTTTGTCTCAAGAGAAAACGAGAGCCTACTCGAAAGGTCTGACATCTTATTGTGATTTATTTATTACAGACACTTCGGCCCCTCTTAGCATTCATAAGACTGTACCAGTGATTGTTGCTGAAAAGCACATCCATTAATGTCCAATCACAACTGTTTGGAGTGTGACTAATACATCCCCATTAACATCCGATTCTGTCTGCGCCGCCACACGGGTTACAAATGCTGGCAATGGTGAGACTACCATCTGATTTCAATGTCAGAATCTGACTCACTGAAACCTGTATGATTATGGCTGAACAGGTGAGATCACAGAGGTTTGGAATTAAGTCAGCTGATATGTGATGCATGCAGATTTGGGAAACACTAATGTTTGTTCCGACCTTGACATTTTGAGCTCTCTCACCTTGGATAGCTGTTAAAAATGTATACAGCATGGGGTGGAATTGTGTGGAATACGAAATAAGCAAGTGATCTGTTTTTGCTGTACAGTTGCTATACACTTCACTGTAAACAAGTAATGGTGTAACCGTATGAGCTTTATACAAATGTGAGGTTTGTGTAGGCAAAACTTTGCTGTTTCCTAAAAAGCTACCTCATAATGTTTGTGTGTGTACGTGTTGATCTTAGCGGTTGCTCAGACAGTGGTTAAAGCAGATGGTAACATCTGGACAGGAGGGATTCGGTCATAACATCTGTGGCCGCAGCTTAAAACCAAAACTGACCATGATCCCACTCTTCTCCTGTGTAATTGGAGACAATAGCAGGTAGCTTGTGCCCCACATTACAGAAAGCAGGCATAGCAAAAGCAATGTTGAGATTACGAATTAGCTTTGTGTGAGGTAACATCACTCAGGTGAGAATGTGTTTGGGATCGTTGCTAGAAATAGCAGCAATAGTGTAACTCCACATGTAATTCTGCTGTAAACTTACTAACACTATGGTTTGGGGTGGAATTTTACCTCGGAGAAACATACATCGACAGAAACGCACAAGATGTTAATTCGGTGCTAATATAACACACCATCTGGCTGCAGTGTATGACGGTCTGTGTGTGTTTTATAGCCCTTTGATTGTGATTTTTGATGGTTGCAGATGTCAGTTTAACCACAAATGCAATTAGTTCAGCAAAATGTCTAGTTTAGTTGGAGTTGTGCCCACTCTACATTCATTTGCAGTTGTGCCGGATGGGACATAAACCTATATTTTTTTGCATTTTAACAAATGAGAGCAGTTTTTTTCATTCATTTGAATATTTCAGATGATTTTTTTTTATTCAGATGTTTTGCAGTGAGGAAACAGTACTGTAACTATTATTATTTATACTTTTCTGTCCAAAAAAAATAATTTTGATGCTTTCAATTTCTTTTCAAATATGCCCATTCATGTTGTGGAGGTTGTTTAATATTTCTGTTCATTTGACTACCATTTACATTACAGTTTGGTTTATGGTCTAAACTGAATGGCGGATGTAAAGGTTGTACTGTAGTTGTAGAGGTAAAATGTATTAAAAGCCATTGTGCTTTAATCAGCTTCACTCATCAGATGCCGCGTGGCCAGCTGGCACCCACAGCTGGTGTTTTACTTTGAAAATATTTCTATCTGCGATTATCTACATGGAAGGTGCAGATTAAATTTTGCGATGAGTTGTGTTTATGTGTAATGCTGGGAATCTAGTGAAGTGCCTTACAGTAACACAGGCACCCCTGTGCATTTATCACAGACCTGCACAATCATTATTCACTATCATAAGAAATATACTTTCTGTTGTTGTATTGTTTCATAACAAAATAATATTATATATACACTCACCTAAATGATTATTAGGAACACTATAGTAATTCAGAACTGCCTTAATTCTACGTGGCATTGATTCAACAAGGTGCTGAAAGCATTCTTTAGAAATGTTGGCCAATATTGATAGGATAGCATCTTGCAGTTGATGGAGATTTGTGGGATGCACATCTAACTTAACTGATTGGCTGTGGGTTATGATTGATTTTGACTCATCTTGCAGTCGCATCACGTTTAGTGTGGAAAGACAAATTATTTGTTGCTGGAATCTTATCACATCGCAACTGGTTATGACACTGTGTCACAGACATTGATGAGAGTATTTAAGACTTGCTGCCTTAGTACCATACATGAATTATCCCCTGTAGCAGATCTATACAGGTGGAGCTAGGGAAGGTGGATGGTTTCTGACTAGCTGCAGACTGCTAATAGCAACATTCAGCAACCAATCAGCTGTGCTATGTAAATAATGACATGATCACTACCAAATGAGGTAGAACCATCATCCTGCACCATATAGAGTTTCATGGCAGTACAAAGTAATAACATTAAAGTTATGGTCTTTAACTTGGATGTTGCAGTAACCTTGCTTTTTCAGTGTCTCTTTTCCTGTAGCAGTACAATATGCTTGAGTTGGCAAGCTGCATCAAAACTGAATTTCGAATATCTAAGCAAAACAGGCCCTGTATAATGCACAGTATAATCTTGTGGACTTGTTTTTTTGTGAAGTCATCAGTTAGCAGATTTATGTAGAGCAGCGGTCCGGTCTGCCAAATAAACAACATCATACACAATCATAACCTCAATTGGAAGAAATACATTTTCTCTCCCAAAAGAATTACATCTTCATTCCTTCAGAAAATGTTTTGTAATTTGCAAACGTAAGCTTGGAGCATGTCGTATACCCGGTTCTGGCACAGCCAGGCCGTACAGCTTGACTCAGGAATGTCTTGTGATATGAGAAATGTTTTAAATCACAGGGTTGGTGGCCTCTCTCTCAGCATGGCTCACAGATGTCAAGGCTGAGGTCAGCGTTGGATTGTGTTATTGTGTGCACACTTGTTTCTTGAACAAAAAAAGGTTATATTCACCAAATGGTGAGATAAAGACATCCAATTTATTTTTACAGAAAAAAAATGTATTTAAAAGGATAGTTCAATAAATTATTATTATTTTTAATTCTGCCATCATTTACTCCCTTATGCCTTTCACACTTACCATCATGTCATCCCAAACTGGATGAACTGACTTTCACCATGAAACACTCCACTTAATGTTTTCAGTAAAGGATTTGTTATCATGCAGTCAGGTCGGCAGTATTATGTGCCAATACGGAAAACTAACCGCTATGCAAACTCATTCGTTCCTTCTGCAATAAGACTGCTAAACGAAAATACATAACTACACGGAAATGGTTCTTGCTTTCCATTGCTCTGTTCAGTCACTGGCAGGTGAACGTATGGACTTGTGTCCGTGTGTGTGATACTAATTGGCCCATGTGTAAATGAGTGATTGAGATTAAAGGGGACTTTTTAAATTTTATTATATTGTTGTCTGAGGTCAACTTATAACGTTTGCTTGGTTTTTACATTCAAAAAACATCAAAATTAATAAGTAATAGTCTATTTTCTACCCTAGTTTAAACGATCTGTTTTTATGGGTGTCTCGCATTGAAGACTTGGAAGTAAACGAACACTGCTGTGAGTGGATAACAGTTTTTAGACAATTTTTTACCCACATAAGCTGGAACGTCATTAAAAATAAAGTTGAACCATGCATTCCTATTGGAATCCAGAGGAAGCTTATGCAACGACTGTCTTTTTCCACAACCAGGCACTGCTCAATGTTTTGTATTGCTCAGTAGCTTGATCCAGTTTGTCAACACGAGGTAGGCATCTATGTTATTTAGCTATACGTGTAATGTACAAATCGGTGGGTGGGGCTAAACCGGACGTGTTGAAATAGGCGTGGTGTTTCATCCTCTTTGACATCGTAGTTCCCCACTTTGAAAAACGAGACGTTTGTTGAGCCTAGTCTCAATAAAAACTTTTATTAGACTAACAAGGACATTTTCACCTCCGAAACTTATATTCATAAAACTCAATAAGTCGTTATTTCGACGTAATATCTTGTTATTATGACTTAAGTCGAAATAACAAGATAAGTTTTCTTTTTCCTCACCTTGCGGTTCAGGGCTTCCATAGTGTTCTAATGCATTTTAAATATCATGGATGGGTTGGCTGTAAAACTGAATTGCCCCTTGAGGAATAATAAAGGTATCTGAATCTGAAGCCATCCATCATTTAATTAATAGTATTCATGTCTTTTTAAACGTCTAAGAATTTCATTTCACCTTATTGCAGTTCATGACATTTGATTGCCATCTTCATTTTACAGATGTATTAAAACATATCTTCATTTTGTTTGTCTCCTTTCCCTCAAAGCTGCTATAATTTGTCATGATATATTCATACCCTTACAGAGAAAGACATTGAATGAATGCGTTTGGCTAAAGGTGACAGATTCTGCATGAATAAATACACGTCTAAGTATGACATTTGCAGAGTAGATTCATATACTTCCTGACATAAATAGCAGGGCCCTCTTGCTCTACTGCCACTCACAAAGTTTGCTGTGGCAGAAGGTTATAGAACTCCCCTGTCAGTTTTGCTCACGGACTTTCCCCCCAACTGCACACGCTGTTATCTGTTACTCCTGGCGAAGCGTTAATGGCACATTTTGGCCATTGTTTACCGAGCAATTAAACTGGTCTTGTTGCACTAACAGGTGTGTTTCTGGCTTTCAGGGGAATCTGTGACTGCTAACTTCTGCAGTGTTATTGCTGCCTACCTGGATCCTTCCAGTGCTATTTTTGCATAATTTCTATACTGTTATAGTATTTGTTCAAATTTAATTAATGAATTAGCTTTTTCTCACGGTGTGCTCTACAACACCTCCTTCTGACGTCATCAGATCACTCTCCCATGAATATTAGGACTGCACTTCCATCACTCCCTTCACCATCCATCCCTGCCTCATCATCATCACTGTCATCTGTGCACACTCAGACTCTTTTATCTGGCCCTTTCTCCCCATGTTCATTGCAAAATCTTATTTTGCCCTGCAGACATTTCCAAGCATTCCAGAATATTTATCCCTGGTTCCCTTAACTTTGCCTGTTCTCTGGACTCTATGTACGTTTGCTGCCTTGACCCTAGCCTTTATGACCACAAGTTCTGGACTATCCCTCTATTTCATTGTCTGCCTGTCAGGTTTACGCAGGATGCCAAAGACGAGGACAAAGGAACCTCAATGTAGTTGCTTCATTTACAAATTCAACTTTCAGAAACAAAGGGGAAACACTCTTCAAAACACACAACCATAAACTGAGGACAACCAAACCACACAGAGAGAAAAACCCTGGGCTTAAATTAACTGGGACTAATGGGATAATTAACAGAACACAGGTGATGGGAATTACTAATTAAACAGACTGGGAAACACCAACAGGACTAAACCAAAATCACAAAAGACAGGGGGAAACATGATCACAAAACTGAACTAAACACATTGAAAATGTGACACTGCCTGATATTTATGGCTATGTCCTAATTCGCTTACTTATACTACGCCCTAAAATTATGTACTCTTTTTGTGAAGAAAAAGTACATACTTTTCAGTGTGTAGCAAAAGAGTAGGCAAGTTTTGAGACTATTCTATCACGTCATCTTTAACGGAAAGCTCCGTCTTACGCTATCTCACGCCCAATTCGTACAAATTCGTACGAGTGATTAAAAAGTGGGTAATTCATACTAATTCATACTCGTACGAAACACTCATTTCAACGTACTACGATTTGGGACGTACTAATTCTATTTTTGAAAACTATTTAGGACGGATAGTATGCGAATTGGGACGCAGCATTTGTCTTCTAGTGTGTTTAAATAAAGTGCTGCAAACGGATCTGAACCCCTCTGACTCCTCGTTACACTTTTATTTTTTAATTTGAATTTAATTTTAGTTGAATTAATATTTAATCATTTCATTTTTTGTTTTCAATTTCATTAAAGTTCTTTAACTAAGTTTTTCTTCTAACATTTTTATTTCATAAAATACAAATACTAAACTTTTATTTTTTATTTCAGTTTTGATTTTAATTTAAATTTGAGCAATTTTGTTATGTTCATTTTATTATATTATTAGTTAGCTTTTTTATCTTTATTAAAGTTCCTGAAATTTTAGAACTTCATCTTAAACTGTTATTTTTTTAGTTAATTGACAAGGCAACATTTCAAATTTTTGTTTAAGTTTTTAAGTTTAAGTTTCTCCTCATTTTATTTTTATGATTTATATTTTATATAGATTTTTAAAATTTTGGTTTTAGTAATTTTATTATTTCAGTTTTATTTATTTTCAGATCAATATACGTATATGTAGTATAATACATTTTATTATTTTAGTACAACTTAAACTGAAAAAAAAAAACTAAAGCTAAATAGAAATATTAAAAAAAACTAAAAAAAAATGACAAAAGCTAACAAAATACAAAATTAAATCATCTAATGTTAATCTAATATTTGTATTTTATTATATTTAGTTTACAATAACAACAGTGGGTCCTTCCCAGAAAGTTTTTACGGTGAATCTAGAAGATACTTTATAACCTTTATTACCCTGCATGAAAGATTGCTATGTATTCCTATGACTGGAGGAGGTGTACAGTATAGTGCTTTTCGTCATCCCAAGGTTATTTGTTGAAATTGCTATCTGCACGGCCTGTTATTTTGCGTCATGAGGTGTTGATGCATTTTTGAACACTGACAAACATTTGCCAAGACGCACGTAGTAGAGCTGATTTACGACGGTGGAGAGGAAGTCCACACCCGAGGAAAGCTAAGTAATTACCGCAACTCTATGACTAATTAGCAAGCCAGCAATCGCTCTCCTCGTACACCTGAGGAGGACCCCAGTCACTCCATCATGTCATCTGATAATTGTGTAATCTGTATTCTACACGATATCCTGCTATAAACCTGCACCTTTGTGGTGAAAGCAAAACAGTGTGGGTGTTTATCTGACCCTTGTGTTTGCTTCTGATTTAAGAGCTTACCCAAGGTCATAATGAATATGCAGTGGAAGAGTCTTTTGTCTGTGGGAGTGGAAGGAAGCCACTGTTTACTGCAGTCAGGAGAGCGTTCCATATTACCCACAATGCTTCTGTGCTGACAGCATCATGCTATTACCAGGCCAACTTGAATGCTTATTGAAACTAGAGAAAAGGAATTCAGTTAATTTCTTTGTTGAGAATTTTTAGGCAAGCCTGACACCTGACACCTACATGAGATTCTTTCAAAAAGAAGATATTTTAAAGAATGCTGGTAACCAGACAGTTGACGGCACCCATATAGGAAAAGAACATGTTTAAGAAGCACTGGTCTACAGGGAAGAATAATTCTTAATGTAATGAAATTACATGTGTTGGAAAACTAGACTGAAGTAAAAAAAAAAAAAAATACTAGACCGAAGCATGGGTGAGAGACTAAGACAAGACCAAAACCAAAGACCGTCAAGGTGAAAAGACCTTGACCACGTAAAAGTGGTCTAAAAACCAAGACTGGTCTCGAAACATACATCACTACCGCTTGTGCTATTGCATGGTTAAACTCTGGTTTTGGTGTGTTTTGTTTGATACGCTGTACTTCTTTCAACTATCCAAATGATCAAACTGCGATTCACAGCTCCCAATGGCTTTAAGAAAACAAACAGATCCAGCAATGTGCAAATTAATGAACTACATAAAAAGTGTGGAAAAGCAGTTTGGTACATCAGGTGATGCTGATGCCGGAAAAAAGATCAGATCACCAGACGCTAGTCAGCAGGTACTATAGCTACTTAAATACTGCTCCCAAATCCCCTTTACTGTTGTGAAGCCTTGTTTAATGGATTTGATGAATAAAACATGGATGAAAATTCATCTAAAGGGAGGGGGCTTAGCTCTGTATATCAAACTCACTAATCCCTTGAAGAGCAAACATTAAAGCTGCTTTTGCCATTGCTCCGCAGGATTGAATGCCTGCATGCCCATTGAAAAGAAGTCTTATCTGTAAAAGAGCTACATTAAGCCAAGGTTATACGGATGAAGGGCCAGTTATTAAATGGCACAAATATAGCATTTCTTGCATTGCAAGGAGTAAGATGGCAGATGACCAGTGAGTTTATTAACCAAAAAAAGGGGGCAGAGATGAAGTGAGCAGGTAAGTGAGACTCCAAAGGGTGATCTTGAGGGAGACACAGAAGAATGGAAGACACTGGAGACAGGGAGATGGCATAGCGGCTGCCATCTTGGCAGAGGACGCTGGTATAGCAGCAGCCATCTTGGGACAAGACTCTAGAATGGCGGCCAGGACGGGACGAGTCTCTGGAACGGTGGCAGCCATCTTGGTACAAGGCTCTGGAATGGAAGCCATGACAGGACGAGGCTTTGGAATGGCGGTCATCTTGGGACGAGGCTCTTGAACAGCGGTGGCCATCTTGGGACGAGGCTCCGGAAGACCGGCGAGTTCACTATTGCTGGGATGGCCGACAGTGAATTGGGACTCTAAGACCCACTCCACAAAAGCCTCAAAGTTCTCTCGAGATCCCACACCAGGCAGGCATGCATTCATCTCCGGCTTTGAGTCTTGTATGGTAAAAAACTCTCAATGATGAGTTGTGAAAGGAGGTAAGACACATTGGTCTTGGTCCAGGCAAATTATCACTACTGCCATATCCATCCTTCAGTTTTACCACTGTACCACTCTAGTTGAGGTCACAAAATACATTCATGACAGAGTTATAATGGCCTCATGACAGCCAATGACAAAGCCAACCACGTGACAGTTTGACTTAATTTTATGTCAAGATGTCATACAAAGACATCTCAAACAATGTCATATTTGCATTCAAAATGTCATTATTGAGTGAAAGACACTTAATGACAGTTGTCATAAACCTGCATGAACCCTACTTCATATTTAAGACATATGTCATGTCATGGTTATGAAGGTGATATGTCAGTCTTATGCACATCCCTTCAAGTAAAGTGTTACTGAAAAGATTGTTGGGGCCTTATTTACAATAACCCTAACCCACATTTTATCTTACCACCAAGAGCAATACACGTTCCTAAGTAAGTTACCAACTTTTGCTAAGGAATAGAGATAAGTCTTAAGCTAACAGAAAGTGTAGAGTTGCCCTCATTGCTACGGATGATGTCGGCATGCTAACTAACCATAGTGCCTAGCTGAGTGGCGGAGGGGTCTCTGTCAGTGATTAATCATATAAATATTGTAGAGGTATCATGCTGCCATATTCAAATGATATATTTTAATAAAGAAAATAAAATAAGGACAGTGAGAAGACAGGGAGCGAAGTGGGAGAGAAATGGGGGGGGGGAGGGATTGGGACGGGTACACGAGGCGGAACTCAAACTCGGTCAATTCTCAATTAATTCCCACAAGTTCAGGTCAGCTCAGACGATGGGACATTATTTTCAATTTGACCACATTGTTTAATTCTCCATCATTCAATGCATTTTGCCTGTACATAAATGAAAACATACTTTGCATTATTTCATCGCAGATTGAAATCTGTGAATCAAAATATTTATTGCATTTATAAGGGGAGAAGACTCAGCACCCAAGACTTTAGATATATAGGAGTCCTAAAAAAATGGGACTGACACGCCCTTTATTTTTAAGAGTTTCTCCTAAATTGGCAAATAGTGAGCTACTGTAGCCTTAAGATGTTTTGTGAAAACAGCCCCATATTTAGACTGACAGCTTCATTATGCTGATTTCTTCAGGAAGGATACAGACCCTCAGAGGAAGTCACCATGAATTTGAAAATGTGTGTTCAGATATGTCTTTGGGCACTTGTGACCACTAGCGCTTTGCTTGTAAACAGGACACTTAACCTCATCTGGTCTAGTGATGGCCTTTGAATGCTGTTTTGTCAGATATTACATAATGTTAAATAATAATAATAAAAGTAAGAAGATTTAGTCTGGCAGTTCGAGGTAGACTCCGTGCTAGTTGGCTAAAGGGGTTGGATGACAGAATTAATTTTTAGGTCACAATGAAAATGTGATAAAGAATGAACCTGATACTGAAAAATTAACATCTGAAAGCTTGCTTTAACCCTCACTAATTTATTAAAAAGAAAAAAAAAGAGAACAATAAATCGCGATTAAGTTTGTGTTTACATGTGTGTGTACTGTGCATAACCTTGGATGTGATTAATCGTTGACCAGATTTCTTTAAAAAAAAAAAGCATTTAAATGCTGAAATCTTGTAAACTCTGAAAAATCATTGCATTTTCTCATCTATTTGATTTTATTTAAATTATTGAATTTTATAAATGAATTTATTCTGATTGATAAGAACCAGCATAGATCTGTTAATTTTGCAATAATTCAAACGAATGAACATGGTTAAAATATGAATAGCTGTCTATCTAAAGTATTAAATTCTCAAGGAGAGATTTGTGAAACAGATCCGTAATACCTTCAGTGGCCATTAGGTGCTGTTGACAGCTGCAGCCCAGCTCACACACATAATGCATCCCCTCAGTCACTGCTCTGTATAACTCAGCACTAAAGTGGTCTGATTGAATCATCTTTAGAGTGAAAATGGTTCTTAAAGGGTCATGAAACCCCCCTCTTTCAGCTCAAGTCTAGCTCACAATCTTTTTGAAAAATGCAACTTAAATGGGTGTGGATAGCTGTGAGAATAAGGGAGGGAGTGGGTGTGGTATGGCCATCACTGTCAATGTCCCATGCATGTCGACTGTCACTAAAAAGCAGTGGTAAAACATGAGAAAATGCTACATTTGTTATATAGCCGGCAAAGTCTTATGAAATACACTGACACTTTATCAGCTATTGTCCTTTCAAAAGTAACTCAATGTCCAGCTACATATATTAGCCTTCAGTAATCTTAATTTTATTTAAAACATATTCATGTAGGCTACATGTATAATTATAATGTCATTATAAAGTAAATAGTGGTTTATATAGGCCCTATAAATGCATTTGATAATTAATTTTCCACTTAAAAAAATCGTTCCGTGCCGAGCCTATAGATCTACGTGCCACCTGAACCCCCATAATAAAGATGGCTCTGGGGAGGTGGATGACTTCTCATTTTAAACACGCAAACACACACACACCTCTGAAGGGATAGAAAAGTCCTCGGGATACCACATCCCTCGCAAGACGCAACTTGGATTTAGTTGTCAACAAGACGAAGTCCAACATTCTCCACTTGTCGCAGCTCTCTCGAGAAAATGTTTGTGGCACACACTATAGTTTAGATCATAGACAGTTTAGATGTGTCCGCAGTTGATGGAAAACCAACCATCCTAGCCCTGGCAGCACTGTGGGGAACATATTAAACGCACTTGGACTTTGACTTTGCACCATAAAAACAAACACTTGCGTCCCATAATTGCCTCTGTCATCTACAATGCGATCTCACAGTTTGACATGTGTGTTGTTGGAAAGATCCACGTGGTGTCATGAATAACTAAGAGACCGTGTCTTCTCATGGGATAAGAAGACTCAGTATCATTAATAAATATGAGACACTGATGAGTCATCAATGCACTCACAGTGCACGGCCACGTCACAGCAGGTGACGTGGACACGATGGAGATTTTAAATACACACACACACACACACACACCATTTCAACCCTACTATTAAATCTAACAGATGCTAACATTGTCTTCGATGGTGTTCAACACACATACCTCTGTTAAAATCTCAGAAAATTTGGTTTGGGATTTCATGACCCTTTTAATTGTTGTTGTGTTTCAGGGTGAAATTAAATGTCTGTAAATCTATTTTGAAGATGCAGTGTAAGGGAAGGGTCAAGTGTGTAATTAATTAATTACAGCTGTTATTACACTGAGGTATTAAAGTACAATGTTTTAATGTGTGTGCATAATTACTGCATTGTAACAAAATTAATTTAAATGTCAGTACATAGTAGTTAAATGCATAGTCCTACTAATTTAAAGTGGGACCAGGTATAATTTGCATGCTAAATTCAGGAATTTAGAAATGCTCATTGCAATTCTGACCAGCACATGGCTTGATTCCTGAGCTCTTCTCTTACAAATAATGTTAAGAAAGAAGAATTGCTTGAAAAATAGAGGAATGCATTCAGAGCTGAGGACTATGGTACAATTTCTTTCGAGAATCACTGGATTGCGAAATCGCCCATTAGATGGAGGCTAACCTCACTCCGTATCCCCTGGTAGGCCATTAGGCTTGCATGAAGTCTTTAGCACAGTTTGGCTTTTTTGGTCCATCTAGCAACTGCTTTGGGAGACAGAAAAGGTAAATTGTCATTATAAATATATTTTGCAAAGTTATCTGGAACCACATATTATACTCCATTTAATTGGTGCCTTACACATCAAGACACACTTGATATATTTAAGCTCTTAGATGATCCTCCACATTATTTTATCATCAATGAACACTTGATCATGAGATAAATGAAGGCCTACTCCTTCTCTAATTAGTTGAGAAGCACTCTCATGACCTTGAGCTGATTGGCTGGGATTAATAGGCCATGCCTGGAGAGGAAAACTCTGGTTCGTTTGTCGACATGGGGGAGGACTCTGAAGACTAGAACCTTGTTAATTCTAAGAAAGCACAATGTAATGTAATTAACTAAGCCATCCATCTATTAATTTGCAATCTGAAGCAAAAACAAATGAGTAATAATAACTAAACGAGATCGGATGACTTGTGAAGTGTACTGTACAAAAAAAGTCGAGCTGCTGTCCTACACCAGAGCTATACTCTACCGAGAACATTAATTTCTAATCGTGTTTGTGTCCAATGCATGATGCTTCGATTGCAAACCATTTGGCTATGCCTCTCTTTCTACATTTCTTGTTCCTCCTCCTCTTTTTTCTATACCTGAGAACATGTTGAAGGTGACACCTGCTTCGGATCAGTTCCATTGGCACATTAGACGTTTGATTAAATTGTTCCTTTTATTTTGTGATTAATAGAACTTCTCAATAATCTGCAGAGCTTTTGTTGAACACACAAGCCACTTCAACGACCTTATGGGCAGCAGTCCTAATTCTATGGCAGTCAAGTAATATGTTTTTGAAATTACTATTCCCATAGCAGAGCCCTCAAGTCATATGCTGATGTCATTTCATTACCTTTGGAATATGAATGGCACATAAAGTAGAAGAGAGTAATAAAGACATGTCAGAAGAAGAGATTCTCTTTTTGCCAAGTAGGTTAGGCCTATCAGTTTTACCCACTGCGGATCTGGAAATGTGCCCTTCACGCGCTGACATGCTTTACTTCCTTTCCCATATTGAGCACATGATGTTGATCAAGTCTTATCAAAGAGCAGATGGGACCTTGGTCTTAAAGTTAGAAGGGCGGAAAATTCTGGTAATATTAAATGGAAGATAGGTGACCGGGTGTCTAGAACTGACAATCTGAGAGCTTATTGGGTAGTTCTCATGTACTGAGCTACATCAGAGTATGGGAAGAAGAGATGGAAACTGAATAGTTTGTCTATTAAATACAGTCCCATGCTGTAGAGTATTTAGAGTATACTGTAGTTTGTGAATCTGGTATTAAGTGTCTGTAACTATGTAGGCTACTACAGTCAAGTCAAGTCAAGAGAAGTGCACTTCTGTGATAACCCCCCTTGGGGTCAACAGAACAGAACCACCAAAAAATAAAGAATGCAGTTATCATTGATGTTCAATATTTGAATTTTACAATTTGTGAAATTTATCAAGAACCTCTAATGTTTAATTGTTAGTTTATTCGTTAACATTTAGGGAACGAAAATGAGTGAGTGAATTTGGACATTGAGTGTGTCTGCTTTTTGCATAGTTTATGCTCCCTGTTTAATACTTTTTTAAACTTAGCAAACTGGCAGCTCCAGTAAAAATGGAAATAATGGAAATTTGCATTCAATATCGTCCAGGGGTGCGTTTACCAAAAGCATCGTTAGCCAACTATGATCGCAAGTTCCGTCATTATCAGCATAGTTCAACAAGTCGGTGTTTCCCGAAACCATAGTTCCAACGGATATTCGCAAACAGCATCGCAAAGTTGTGTGGTTTGAACGACAGCTCTCATCCTGTGGTTAGAGGCATTGTTTCTATATTGCAACACATTTGGACGTAATAAATGCTTATCTTGAGCAAAATAAGACCGGTGCCTTTTATTTAGAATACATACAAATGTAATTTATGTCTTTTAGTTTTTCAAAAGATTTGAAGTAAAGTGTTTAAAGAGTGCACATGTGCGAACGTGCTGTACTATGTAAGAACGAGTCAAATATTGAGTCTGGTAATAAAGCAGAACAACTGAGAACAGTTAGAAATAGTCCTCAGAAGACATGTCTGTAATTTATATAAAACAAATCTAGCGTTAATTGGATCACAAACAGTTTCATTAAACGTAGTTATTACTCCACCTTGTGCGAAACCAATGTGGTTGAATGATACTTTGCGACAGTGGGTTTCGCGAAACAGTCGTGACTAGCTAATTAATATTTCCAACGATGCATCGTACTATGGTAGTGAAGCAGTGAACTTTGTTGTACGGGAAACGCACCGCAGTATGATTTCGGACAACACTACAAATGGCTGTGCCCTAAAATAGTGCCCTATATAAGGTACAGGCAGCGATTTTGGACACAGCCCAGGTTGTTGTGGAGTTTGAGTAGAGATGAGAGGCCAGTGCCAGAAAGAGCACACACAGAAGGAGCATGGTGAGAAAACAGGTTAGTTTTTATCCACACAGGTGTTGTTGGAGTCGTATACGATAAAGCGAATATAGCTGAAGGGAACTAGGATGTCACTGGAGACATAAGTGCTGAACCACAAAAATAAGTAGAACAGGTAAGGTGTCTGTATCCATATGCGAAGCCAAACAAGGAGAGACTGAAGGTGTGTGCAGGTAATCAGGTGAGAGGGAGCGCTGAGTGGAGAGCCTTTTTAAAATAGCTGTTTTCTATTTTAATATATTTATATCTTAAATATATCTTAAAATGTTATAAATTTATTATTTGATCAATAGAAGTTTCAAAAGAACAGCATTTATTTGAAATAGAAACATTTTGAAATATTTTAAGCTGTTTTTTTGTCAATTTCATGCATCATTGCTAAAATGATATTAATAACTAAAAAAAATAATAATAATACTGACCCCACACTTCTTGAATAGTAATTCAGAAAAGTTTGTCTTTATTCTACTGCTTCACTAAATAAATCAATGTTTATTTTTCATTCAGAATCTGTGGTGCAAAAAAAAAATAATGTAAAACACCACTGAATCTTCATATATGCAAACATCCTAACAATGTCTGGTTCATTCATCTGTGAGCTACATTTCATCTCTTGAACATTGTGTTAATTCTCCATTCATTCTTTGATTAAATAACTGATAACTTTAAAACAAAGAGAGGATTTTGTTCAGCATGTTTTCTAGACTTTAATTGAATACCCCTGGCTATTTTAATGTAAACAAAGTTTGTTTGTTCTGCTTGTCTTCATCAGTTCTCTTGACACAAAAGTTGATGCAAGCTGGCAAACTGTGCAATAAAGTCTTAATGTTCTCATTTATATTACAAATGGTCCCTCAAAAGTCTTGTGATTGCAATCTGATGCTATCGTTAATGTGTTTCCTGTTCTAATTACCCAGAATGCTTTGCATAAATGTCGACCTCAACAAATGAGACTCCAGCAAGGTCTATTAACAAAGTGTCACTTAATCTATGTAGTTTTTTGTTGTTGTTTGTTTGTATAACAATCTTATCTTCTTTTTTCTTTCTTTCTTTTTTTATGAATGCACTTAAGACAAAAAAAAAAAGAATGTAATTTGATTCATTGAGGGTGGTTGGTGCAGAACACTTTGATTTGCACTTAACAATGTAAAAATACCTTTCTTCTGCCAAATCTCTCACCGTCGTTTGTACATTGATCTGAATTTGAGCAGTTGCCAGCGTCTTTGAAAAGTCCTGGGAAATGTCCCAGTATTGCGGTGTTTATTTATGGTTTACTGTCAACAATCTGAGCCATGGCCAGTGAGAGCAAGAGAGTTTAACCTTTGAGAGCAGGCTTTTTAACATCCACTTGCACTTTCAGCATCGTTTCATAAGCCGGTTAAATCCTCTTGATTCAATCACCTCTCTCATATCAATCAGGAAGTGTGTTCTCACTAGTCGCAAACTGAAGACTAATATTAAAATGTCCTTGTGATTTATCCTCAGATTGACACCAAGTTGTTTGCAGAGGAAAGAGAGGCAAATGTCAGGGAGAACACGAACATTGCCGAGCGGTCGATATAGGAGCCGCCATCTTGGCTCCCTGGCGCTTCAGCTCAGATAAGAAGAACAGACGGTGTGCTGAATGCATCAATAGCAATCACAGGAGCCAAACCTACCGGTAACCATTTGAGAACACCCTGCACAGTGCTTGATAACGTCCATCTAAAGCTTTGTGAACACAGACTATCCATTAGGGTAACTTGAAAATAAGCCATTGACTTGAAACTTAAAAAAAGAAGATCACAAAAAGGATTGTTGACAAAGCCCCTTTAAAGGGGAGCTGTTATGCTTTTTGTTACACAGCACACAATTCATGTTTACTCTTTCCCAGTCATACACTGCAATAGTTTTTCCGTCATATATGACATTGAGCTTCCTGCCAATATTTATTTTTTTATTTTATTTTTTTTTCCGGCAAGCCATGTTTTAAATTTTATAAAGCAGGGGCGCTGTCCAGTGTTGTGTACTCGAGACTCGGACTCGTATTTTAATGGTCTCGGTCATGGACTTGTGTGCATTTTGACTCGGAATTGACTCGTACTCAAACATATTAGGACTCGGACTTATTCCCGAGTCCACTCGAGTCCCATACAAAATATGTCATAATTATTACTGTATGTTAATATTTCTTTAAATTATTTTTTTAACATCTAATGATTGCTTGACTTGAGAATGTATCATTCACGGCACGCAAATGCAGCAGGACCCAGGTCAGATGTGATTTGCAGCCTCTAATGTAGTACTGTCTACATTATCATCCATCATTCAGTTAGTATATAAGAGCCACACAGAATTTGTGTAGTAATGTTATGTGAAAGAACACTAACTGATTGTTATAATTGTAAGTCATAATTATAATAAATTTACCTTTACACCACTATGTGGCCTTTTTACCATTACAGTGTAGCTACATGATTCCATGGTATATTTGGTTTATGTGAGTATGGTGCCAATTTTATTGTTACCACCAAATATTTTACATATTCTTGAATATATCTTTAAGTCTCGTTGGAGACCCAACCTTATGCCGAGTTCAGACTGCATGATTTTAGCCACGATTTTGGCTCGCCGACAGGTTTTGAGAAATCGCCGACA
>JAOTRC010000014.1:17466497-17479817 GCA_027497675.1 Cyprinella lutrensis | reverse complement strand
AGAGAGAGAGAGAGAGAGAGAGAGAGAGAGAGAGAGAGAGAGAGAGAGAGAGAGAGAGAGAGAAAGAGAGAGAGAGAATATAGCTCTTTCCTAGAAGAGGAATGTAGAATATTATACAACAATGAATGTAAAGAAGGGCAAATAATGGGCCAACGGTCAAAAATCACAGGTAAAAAGAGATAAATATTGACACATAAATTCACAAGAATGTAACCTTGAACCTCCCTCTCAAAAAGTAAAGTCAGCAGATGGTTTTGGGATGTTCTATCTCAACAGAAAATATTGATTTCTAGATAAAACTGGTTAAGATAAAGCAATCGGTAAAGACAAACTAAATAAATCTTAGAAATAACTCTGTGTTTTGTTTTTCATGGAAGAGTACTTGCACATATTGTCCTCCATATAATCACAAGTGTTTCCTGAAGATTAGTGTTGATTTGGCATTCTGTTAATCAACAGAAGTCATAAGGTCATCATCCGATATGACCATGCATTCAGATATCATTTAGTTAAAATTAGGTCTGCGCTATATTCATATTAAAGTTCACCTGAAATCAAACTCCTAGAAAAGTAAATGTTACGAGAACCTTGATTAAAAATAAATCTATCCTCACCTCTTAGCCACCGGAGAAGGTAATGGTCGGTTTGATTGGGCAGTTGATCCAACACATCTGCTAATTTCTCCCGAAACTGACCAAACAAATGGCATTGAAATATATTTCTTTGACGTGCACGGTTAACTCTGAAGATTAGTTTTGTATGCATTATACATTTTTTATATCATGTTATCACTACTGTTCAAACGTGAAACTGTACTGATTCAGTGAAAACAGTAATTGCGAAATATCATTGCAATTAAATTACTATAATATAGTAATAATGTAACTTAAAATGTTATTTATTCCTGTGATCAAAGCTGAATTTTCAGCATCTTTACTTCAGTCTTGAGTGTCACATGATCCTTCAGAAATCAGTCTAATATGATAATTTGCTGCTCAAGAAACATTTTCACGTTTCAACTTATTATTATGAAAACAGTTGTGCTGCTTAATATTTGTGTAAAAACTGTGATACATTTTTTCAGGATTCTCTGATGAATAAAAAATGACAGAAATCTTTTATAATAACATAAATGTCTTTACTGTTACTTTAATTCAACTAATGCGTCATTGCTGCATACAATAATTAATTACTTTTAAAGAAATCTTATTAGCCTCAACCTTTTGAACGGTGGTGTATCATACGTAGGCTATTAAATATGACATGTAAGAGAAACGAAAGTTTGACTAAAATACTAAGTGAAAATATCTTGAAATTCGGGAATAAAAATGTTAAAACAAATAGATTTTGTTCATTTACTTGCCTGTGCTAAAGCCTCAGTTTGTTTGGGACTGAGGTCTCCTACTCGTCCGCTCATGTTGTCATCATCAACATCGCTCGTGCATTGAGTTCGTGTCTTGAGCTCGTGCACCTGTATTTATACCCGGTCACGAGAGGCGCGCGTCGCTAAGGTACTGAATCCAAGATGCATTGTCATTCTGAAACAATACATAGAAACAAATCTTTGATAGTACTCTGCAATCATGCAGTACAGCCAGCAGTTGATTCAACCGACAGACTGCTTTCAAATGATAAGTTCCTCCTTTGAATAATTATTTAATTCCCTCAAAGATAATCAAATACACTTATTTTATTTGTTCTAATTGGTTACTATTTAAAAACAGGGTCCGTGGCGTGTTTTGAGAACGAAAGGCTGAGAAAATAGAAAAACAAACAGAAATCACAATCCGTTTAAGCTAGTAGCCTATTTATTTTAGGCATAACGTAAATTTCCACTATTTTAAGCTTATAATTAAATATTTGAGGTGTGGACCAATAATAGCTAATCCTCCAACACGTGATTGACATCCATATTATAGTTATTTTCAGAATGGGCTAAATGCACGCATAAATTCCGCATTTGACGCAAGGATGCTCGTCCATTTCCGGTTGTGGAGATTAAAGCGAAGGAAAACCGAGGAAAACGGGATTATGGCAGAGTCTTCAAAATTTACTGTCCTCCCGTCTTTGAAACGTAACGTACATATGTTTAGATGTAATTTTACATATAGTTATGTTTATTTAATATAATTTTAAAAAGAAGCTTAAACACAACGAGGGGTGTCTGTTTTATTTGTTTTTGTGACTAACGATTCTTTAGTACAACCATGGAGTATTAAATTCAATATAAATTCTCGTTATTGCATTGGACTCTACGTTCGGCGGAAGTTATTGAGCATCCTTACACCTTCACCGGAAATACCACCGTGCATAGAGCCCATTTATCCAATAGAGAGCCCTCCTCTTCCGGTCGACCACCATGGGACCTTATTTTCGGAAAAATATTGTACGGCAGTCAATGGCGAGAGACAACAAATATTTTGATCTCGTTTGAATTGTGCCCTGAATTACACATAAGATGTTTGTCAATTTAAAATATACATTTTAAAGTAAAGAAAGTCGCAGTTTGTATGGGAAGGGATCATCATGGTGGTGGTTGGGAGGATGGAGGGGAAGGGACCATCCGGTTGTGGGGAGGATGGAGGTAATTGTTTGCGTCAGCATCTGTGAACTCAGACATGTGTAGGTACCGATCATTTATACTGCAAGTATTAACATGATTGGTTAGAAATAAGTGACGTAATGATTGAGTCTCCCTGGCAGAACTTGTTTAAAGCTTTCATTTCTTACAACTTTAAGAACATAAATAAAGCATTTTGATGCTTTTCTGTTGTGATGTTTAGATTTTGTTTTAAAGTGGAACAAGTGTGTTTAATGCATTCAAATGCATTCGTTTAGCGGTTCCATTTGCCCTCTTCTCAGCATGCATTTAGGCCATGAATATTTAATAAAGTTGTACTTTTGATTTTTTTCCAGTTTATTTACAGTTTTGTTTTCACTTGTAGTAATTAGTCATTCAGTGTAAATGGCTTGACTGAAATTAAAATTTCAAGTCTTCATGACTTAAAAAAAACATTGTAACTTTCAGAAAATTTCTAAAGTTGCATTTTAAAATCTCCCCCTTTATTTTGCATAGTCCTACATTTTACAATTAGCCCATAGGCCAATCATCTCATTTTTTTCTATGATAGAAACTTGTTGCCATTAAAACATCACATTTGTGTAAAAAGCATTAATAACACTCATCATTCATTAAAGCACTATGTACGAATGTCAACACTGAAACCTCAAGTGTTATTTTTTCATCCTAGTTTTTATTCGTTGACGAAAATGTCAATGGATTTTCGTCATAGCTTTTGTCATTCAAAACTAGTTTTTATTTAGTTATCGTCACATTTTTGTCTGTGAAAAAAATGTTGAAGAAAAACTTTCGTCATTATTTTCGGCAACGAAATTCATATTGAGTGTGATGAAAATCTCTCTTGTCGTGTTGGATTTAAGACTGTCAAAATAAAAGCACGATAATAACGCATTAACAGCGACGTTGAAGCAGAAACTTTGACCCTATGAATCACAAGTAGTTCCAGACAGGGTGGCCAGGTCCGCATTTTTACTCTACACCAAACATTATTTCTCCTTTACAGAATCAGTTTTACCCCCAGACAACGGCCTGCGAAAATCCATCTCACCTTGTTTCTTCTCTTTCCGAACTCTCTCTAAATGTGACGTGACGGATATTATTCTAATGTTTAGTAATGTACCAAATGAGAAGGTTTCTTAGTTTACAGCATTAGAAGAGAATCCCCCTCTCTTTATGAGATTCGCCCATTTAGAACATGCATTAGTAATTAAACCACAGTGGTCTCATTCTGAGAAGAGATGTATTTAAAGACAGTAGATAATTTTGCTTAAACGTAGTTGGTTCTCCTGGTAGAAGGAGGTCACAAGGTCCAGCTACAGTGGCAGTTTCTTCATGACTATGGACTTTACAATTACCTCATGTTCTACATGAGTCTTCCAAAACGCACACACACACACACACACACCTTTATCTCATACAAAATGCTTAATTGGAGTAATTATGACTGCCTCCCTCCATAAGCATGTTAGGGGGAATTTGTTTCATTGATTTCTAATCCCTTAAGTATTCGACTGTAAGTACAAAAAGAAAATATTCCGTTCTCGTAGACTCTTTTCTCCTTTCCAATGTCAGCCTTGCCAATCAGCCGCATCTCATCTCTTAATTACAATTCCGTGGATGTTTGGCAGGAGGTTAATGAAAAGAGTCTTCTGATTCTAAATTTTAAATGAACATCCCCTTCTAAATTGTCTGACACACTTCGATAAATTATTCAAAGCTCTTGTTTTACCTCCAGGGCAGATTTATAGAAAACTGCAATTAAGAACTAGCTGGAGCAAAGCATGTGTTAAGGATGTAGGGACAGGACTTTGAAATCCTAACTATTCCCAGGTCATGTTTAACCAGGGAGTAAACAGGGAGTGATCTGTAAGCAGAATCACCATAGACCTATAGGTACACTGTGAAAATCACATAAAAATGCAATTAGTACTGAAAGATATTTTGAAAATCAGTGACTTGCATTGTATGGACAAATAACATTGAGACTATATATATATTCCAACTCCAGAATGTTTATGTGGTTAAAGGGGTCATCGGATGCACATTTTCCACAAGTTGTTATCATTTTTTATGGTCTTCATGTCAATTTTGTAACAAATTTTGGTTAAAATCCCTCAATGGTTGTGTAAAACAACACCCTTTTTATCTCCTCAAAAACAGCTCTGGTCACAGCGACCCGTTTCGGTGCATGTCTCTTTAAATGATAATGAGCAACTGCTCACCCCATCCCTCTTTTCCATGCGTGTCCCACAAAGACTTGTAAAATGCTGCCTTGTCGGACAGTATACAAATGGCAGAGGGCAAAAATACACTAATACGGGACAATGCATCAGTGGTTGTGGACGTAGCATGAGGAATATGACATCTTAAAACCCAACAGACCTTTAATGTCATGCAAAAAAAAAGTTACTTCTTCAGAAGTGATAAACTAGTGAGTGTGTTAAAATAAGGTTTACCTGACATGAAAACAAGAGATCTAATAAGTAAGACTAACAGTGCTTCACGTCTGGTCATAATGTCTTAACCGTCTCCTGATTGTTGTACCATGGCATTGGCAAGTCAGGGAACTTCCTCTGCACATATAAGCATAAAGATGACTTAATGTTTCTTATCGACACTGAAGCTGCGCATAGAGCCCTCGACCAAATAATAATTCAGCCATCGATCAGGGAAAAAACAAAACAATGCACAAATACTCAGACCTCTAGCATTTTCTTTTACATCCTTTTTCCTGGTTCCCAATGTGCAGTGCACTGATCAAAATCAATTTGTTGACTCAGTCTGCACATAATTGATCTGGATCTCTTCCCAACTTCTCCAACTCCTGCAAAGCGAGTGAGAGAAACAGAAGGAGAGAGAGAAAGGTTAGATTACTGTTATTTTATAACTTTTTTTTATACAATTTTATATTTATATACAATTATAATATTTATTAATATTTTGATTTATTGTTTGTTTTTAAACCTTTTAAACCCCCTAAACCTGCATTATATGACTGACAGACAACAACGGTTTGACCGAAAAATGTCAAAATGGAAAATACTGTAGAAACAAAGACACCTACATCTTGGATGCCCTTGAGGTAAGCTAAAACGTATCAAAAATTAATTTCAAAGTGAACTATCCCTTTAAATCACCTTTTTTTCCCCATTCTGACATTCAGTTTGGGGTTCAGGAGATTGTCTTGACCAGGACCACACCCCTACCCTAAATGTATTGAATCAACTGCCATTGAACAGGTGTTATATATTACAGTATATATACTCACTGAAATGTGTAGATGGCATAAAATAGAATGGATGACAGCTGTTGTGTTTTTTTTTTTCTTTTTTGGTTGTATTTTTTTGTTGTCTGACAGTGATGAACTCTTTCATTTTCTTTCTTTTGTTGATTTGTTTGAAATAAGAACATATGCTCTGTGTGATGTGATTGTCCATGGGATCTATGGTCAAGCACATATCAAAGTAGCCATTTTAAAAGAGATCTGAAGACTTGAAAAGGACATGAGAAGATCACTCCAACAGCAGATCTAACAGATTCAAAAGAGGAGTGTGAATATATTATCGTGCAGTAGGCTAACGGTGTGTGTGTGTTTCATTTGCCGTCATCAAAGCAAGGCGGCAGGTGTCTCACTGCTGTTACACAGTGTCATGTGCAGCAGGCCAACGAACACACTTGTTCTGAAGACACCCAGGGGTGTTTCTTCATCTATAGGCACTGGTTGATTGTTATTAAAACTTACAGTATTCAACTTTTTCCTTTCTTATATTAAGGTCAAATATATAATAAAAAAGTGCGGAAATAACAAAAAACGCGCGAGAATTGTGCAAGAAGTTGTAGAGCAAGAACGCAATTCTCGCACATGCATTGTGGAAATCTCTTGAACTCTCGTCTCAGGCCCAGAAGGAAGAAAAGGAATTGTCGAATAAAGTCATTATTTTTGTTTTATTTCTGCACAAAAATTATTCTCGTCGCTTGATAAACTTAACTGAGCAACTGTAGTCACATGGAATAAAAAACATTTTCTTCAATGACTTTCTGGGCCATCAAGTTTCAATCCCTCAGGAGCCTATGTAGCAGTGATCCACCTCTCAAATTTAATCAAAAATATCTTCATTTGTGTTACGAAGATGAACGAAGGTCTTACGGGGTTGGTACAGCATGGGGGTGAGTAATTATTAATTAATTTTAATTTTTGGGTGAACTAACCCTTTAATAACTTAACTATAATAGCCCTGCATGAATATGGAAACAAAGTAAATCTAAGGTAATTGTGGACAGAACTAATTTCCAGTCAAGTCAAGATGTCAAGAATTTTGTCAAATTAACTGTGAAAATATATTTTATTTAGGGTACATAATATGTTTTGTTTAAATTTTTCAATTTGCTTTTTACACCATAGAATGCTATTGCTATTAAACACAATGGGAAATTACATTGTGGTGAAAATGATATCAACTTTTGGCCATGGTTAGGACACAAATAAACTATAGAGAAGGTTTGCAAAGTGTGTTTTCCCAAACTCCACAAGACCTGAAGTTCCTAGTTGAAGAAACACCCTATGTATATTTTTTAAATGAAAAACACTTTCTTTTTTTTCACCTTACTCCTCTATCATGTTCCCTAGAAACTCGTACAGCTGTTGCTATGTTAACTCCGTTGCTTGGGTAAGTGTGAGGATTTCATTGAGTTACGACAAGCATACAAATATGCTCATTGATGCTTTGCCAGTATTAAGTGGAGTTGGAACATGGTCTTTTTAATGAGGATTTTTTATTTTTTTAAAGCAGACAGAGAGGGAAAGAAAGAGACCATGACGGCTTTAACTCTTTCTTAGTGTCTGTGGTTTCTCATGGCAAGTCTTGTGTTTGGTTTCATGCATATCTCTTTTCTTACTTAACCATCTGTCTTCCACTAGTGCAGAAAGTCCCACAATGGGTGAGGAGCATTACTAATAAAGTCGGTAGCAAAACAATGCAGTACAAATCATAAGAGAAGCGGAGAAGCGAATCCTCATGCATTCTTAACATATTATAACGTAACAATTAGGTCTATTAGCAGCCAGATGTATTCATGGGAGCATTTTAAGGAACATGATAGCTATCACAGTGTGAGTTGTGCATTTTTCATGCATAGTAATTGCAGTCCATGGTCCAACAGCTAGCTCTGATAGTTTAATGGGCTGCAGTGTCACATTCGTAAGATGCTGGCATGGATGGATGGGCCTAACCTTTAAGATTCTAATTCAAGTGCATCTCATCAGATTCTGGTTTAGTTTGCTGTTGAAAACAAAGTCCTTGCTCTTTCCTACAAGCCTGTTTAATTTGTGTGGACTGTAACACACTGAAGTGTAGCGGAAACCCAATGGTTAAAGTTCAGCGCTGGCAGCCCAAAGGTTGCTGGTTCATTTCCATGTAACTACGACCCAGAAACTGGAGAGTTACTGAGATCGCCATCATGCCCTATCACCATGGTTACCAGTAACGCACTTGACCCGAGAACGCACCGACTCGCTCCAATGGGCCTGTCCTTGAATTACTAGACTTTAAATTCTATACGGTCACTTAAGATTAAGAAAAACAATATATGCTATAGACCTTTGCACTGTAAAGATATCAGTGGTTCACGAACATTCAGTGGTGTGAATTGAAATCCTTAAACAAGCCTTCGTCAGGTTTTTTCAATGACCCACACCATCTGCGGGTTGGGAGATCAGGGACCTGCCCCTGTGAAGTGTTGAGAGCTGAGTTTAGATGTGACTCCCTGTTGGATATATTGTAAACCTCCCACGCAGCCTGCTAATGGCCTGTTGTTTCACAAAGGCGCATGCACACACCGTGACCAGAACACATGCAATCCGAGATTATGAGTGACAGAAATAGACATTCAGATCACATGAGTGCTTCTTAAACACAGGACTACTATACATTGTAGCACAATCGCTGTTTATTTATGCTTCACGAGGAAACAATTTCGGATTGCGTGCATGTCATTTGTCTTCAGTATAAATTAATTAAAATTAAATAAGTTATGTTGTTTGTGTTAGAAATTAACTTGTCAAAACACAAGGATTTAATCAAGACTATACTCATAATTGGAAGGGTTAGTTCACCTAAAAATGAAAATTATTCCATAATTTTCTCACACTCAAGCCATGCTTGGTGTATATGACTTTCAGCGAAACATAATCTGAGTTATATCTAAAAAAAAATAAAAAGAAATCCTGGCTCTTCCAAGCTTTATAATAGGAGTGCACAGGAACCGAGATTTTGAAGAACTCGGACGGACATTACCGGAAGTTAGTGATTACAGTTTATAAAGTTCTAATTATGGATATTTTTCTTATAAACCGAATCACTTTGATTCAGAAGGCCTTTATTAACCCCCTGGAGCTGAATGGATTACTTTTATGATGGATGGATTTTTGGGCTTCAAAATCTCAGTTACTATTTACTCCCAAAAAAGCATGGAAGAGCCAAGATATTTCTTAATATAACTCTTATTGTGTTTGGCTGAAAAAAGAAAGTAATTTTACACCTACTGTAGGATGGCTTGAGGGTGGGTAAATTATGGGATAGTTTTCATTTTAGGGCGAACTAACCCTTTAAGTGTAGGTACTGTGTTCTGTTTATACATACAGTTCCTTTTTCACAACAAAAAATGTTTTGTTGGTATAATTACTAAGTTTGGATTTTGTGTGGATGGCTCTTGTAAGATGTTATTTTTGTGAGCATAATATAGATTTCTGATGCAGTGCTTTGTATTCACTCATCTTCACAACAATGGACTTTACAACAGTGCCCTATTTTCATCTCATGATGAACGCACAGAAATCAATATTGCTAAATAATCACTGTCTCCCCTTATTAAAAAATGTAAATGTACACCTTGATTCAACAGTTGTCCCAGCAAACACAGAACGTTCCCCTTACGTTCCCAAATGGTCCCATGAGGGTATTTTTTGGGAACCAAACAAGAACGTTATAGGACTATTCCACGTGGGTTATTTTTAGGTTCCATTTTTATGACGTACGGAGAATGTTCCGGGAATGTTCCCTTAACTTTAAGAGAAAGTTCTAGGAACATTCAGGAAACCAAAAACTAATGTTCCGAGAACGTTCCCAGAACCTAAATTTGTTTGCTGGGGTGCTCCTCATACTTACTTAGAGAGAACCCAAGTCTGACATTTTATACACTGGCAAACAAGTAACAATTCTGAAATGCTAACTGTTTGCTCTCTTTCTTTTTCTCTGTCTGTCTCTCAGGCTCTAGGAGGCTGAAATGGCCACTCCTCAAGGGTGCTGGGGTCCCTCTCTTCAACTCCTCTTCTTCTTTCATCTGTTACTCAATGTAGTGCCTCCCTGTCGGGGACGTCCATTCTTTGGTCCTCCTTCGGTCAACGTGGCTGTGGTTTTCAGTGGTATGGCCCACCACAGTGAGATCAAGGGCCGTCTGAGTCCAGAAAACTTCCTAGACATGCCCCTGGAAGTGAACCCCATCACTGTGCTTGTGAACGACACTAACCCCAGGGCATTACTCACACGTCTCTGTCAGACTATGGCAGCGGAGAGCCTCCACGGAGTGGTGTTTGAAGATGACGTGGACTCAGAAGCCGTGGCACAAATCTTAGACTTTATCTCCTCTCAGACGTCCATTCCCATAGTAGGCATCAGTGGAGGTTCTGCAGTTGTCATCCCACATAAAGTAAGTGTTTGAAAAGGTGGCAGCACGTAGATCTTAGGGATCTATCAGCTACGGAAGAAGGTTTAATTTGAAATGGGAATTACCTGAGATCACATTCCAGTCAATATTAAGTTACTATGAAAGGATTGTCCTTGCAACTAGATAAAGAACATTTGGATAACCTATTTAATTAAGTTTTTTTCCCTTTTTTATTTAACCAACTGCAGAAAAGTGTATACATTGGGTCACATTTATGAAACACAAGCAGAACAAATACCGGTACAAATTATTCATTAAGCTTTTTAAACATAAAACATCAAAATGGTCGCATTAAATTTAATGCGATCGAAAATTACTTCACAGAAAACTTTTCGGCCTGAATTAAATCTTACAAGTAGGTAATGTCTGTGTAAAGTTTTTTTTTGTATATACATTTTCACATTGAAATGAATGCAACAACTTTCATCAGAAAGTGATTAAAAATAATTGTCTTTGTGACAAACACATTTCTATGTGAATCATTTGTAAAATGGAGTCATTCGTTGTTGCATTCCGACAGTTTATGCATCAAAAAAAATTAAAATTGTAACATTGAACTGAATAACACCAGTTCGGCCACAAAAATGCAATGATTTACACCTAAATGCGTTTGTTACACAGAAAATCGTAGTGAAAATGTAATTAAATGCAGTAATCGTGCATACAAGACAACATTTTGATTATGTTTCATGAATTAGGTTCAATGTGTGGCCACTTAAGTTTCAATAACATCAGCCTTCATTCATGAGCATAAACAGTAAATTTATTAGAATTATGACAATGTAACAGAGTCCCCCGTGCTTTTCTTGGAGTACAGAAGACTCAGCTTGAAAGAAAAACATTGAAAATGTATTTCAAATATCAAATCAAGATTTAATCAGGGGTATCTGTGAAGTAATTTCAGGGACGCTGTTCTCACAGCTCTTATTAGACACAGCGAGTTTAAAATAACTGCTGTGAGGTTGACAAACGTTAGCATGTGCATGTGGTTTGTGTGTATTTTCCAGCTATCCCTCTGTACGGATATGCTATTGAACAGATGCGTGGAAAACTAATTGTGTGAGGTGTGAAAATCAATATGTGTTATGATGTATAACCACCACCCAACAGTTGTGTCCCATTTTCCACTGTTTACTGAGGTGCGGAAACTTCTGAATAACATCAAAAATTATATAAAATTACAGCTATTCAATGCCCATTTTTAAGGCAACTTCGTATAAGACTTTCATGACTGTAACTTCACATACAGCGTGCTAGTGAAGGCATTTTGTGTCTCGTGGCAGCTTAAAATTTGTTTGAAAGAAGTACAAATGAAAAAAAAACAAACATAATGCAGTCTTCAAGGTCACAGATTCTTTGGATTTAACTTTTGAAAAACGTTCATCACCACAACTCATACAAGTTTGAAACAACATGAAGGTAAATATGATGTCAAAATGTCCATTTTTGGCTTAACCAATCCTTGATCAAACATTACTAAAGGTATGTGCAGTTGTGATGCTTTTTCTCTATTAGTGCACGCGATGTGGATTTTGCAGCATCTGATAACTGAAATCCACAAAAGTAAAAAAAGTAAACTTTTAAGACAGTAAAACAGTCATTACGCATTCAGACTGGCAAAAGATGTATATCTTTAAATGAGAAACACAATAGCCCTTGATTTAATGGGACAGATGAGTATCTTCAATACCAGCTATAGAGTGGATGACTCCATCCTGCCCAGCTGTCATTTTCAAATGCCTTTCAGACTTGCACGGATTGCAGAAAATAAGATTGATAAGATGTTTAAAGTGGAACAGAAAGCCAAAAATATGCGTTTGTCTCCAACGCCAGATAATTTAGTAAGAACTGGATTAAAATAAAGCATCCTTGCAGGGAATCATTTTTCAGGACCATTCAGGTTCAACCATAGAGCATGAAATATGAAATATGAAGAACCTGAATAATTTGCCAAATCTTTTGAACAGCCCAATGACCATGTTCCTATTTTTATTAAAGAGCAGTGACGGAAAACCTGAAAAGAATCCCTAGCATCCTTCATATTTATAATTTCCAATTCTCATTCATGTAATAAAGTTTTAATATTTCGTACAGAACACTGACTTCAGGAATGGACTTCCTAGAAAGGGTTCAACATATGAAATAGGAATTTTGCCACAAAGAATCATTTTTGCATGAAGCTATGAACTATCCTTTGAGAAATGTGTGCATATCATTATCATAAATTTGATGCGATTATAAAATTCCTGTTGTATAGGCTTGCGGTGGGCGGAGGCAGAGATATGCGACATCCTGTTCTACTTTGTTAGAATTTGGTGATTCTACAGCAAGACAATACTATTGCATGTGTAAATCCCATGCAATTGAATAAGCTGTGGCTGAATTAGTCTAGCTTCAGGGATTGGACTGTACTGTAGGTTACAAACATCTGCTATGGGATTTTTTTCATGAAAACCCAGTAGCATCAGACACTATCAATGGCCAAGTGCCTTCCAAATTAAGTAAGTTTGCCACTTGATGTTACAATCTGGGTGGAGCTTCCCTTTTTGGTAAGTGGGTAACAGCTCCAGACATTAGATAAAGCCTGTATGACAAAGAACATGGCCTAAAATTTAATATATTAATTTACTTAACAATAAAAAACAGGAAATATTAAATATTATATATTATAAAAGGGTTAGTTCAGCCAAAATTGATACTTTTGTCATCATTTACTTGTGTCAAACCTGTAGGAATGTTGACTTTGAAGAATTGAAAAATTCATTGAAGAATTCATTGTAAGGATAAAAATACTGAAACATTCTTCAGAATATTGTCTTCTGTGTTGTCTTTCTTGTCTTCTGAAAGAAATTCATTTTATTTACTGAGGAATAGTTCACTTAAAAAAAAAAAAATTGCTGAGAATTTACACACCCCCATGTCATCCAAGATGTCCATGTCTTTCTTTCTTCAGTCAAAAAGAAATTAGGGTTTTTGATAAAAACATTCCAGCATTTTTCTCCAAATAATGCACTTTA
>JAOTRC010000014.1:17454102-17466397 GCA_027497675.1 Cyprinella lutrensis | reverse complement strand
GGTAAGTGGGTGACAGCATTAGATAAAGCCTATATGAAAAAAACATGGCCTAAAATTTAATATATTAATTTACTTAACAATAAAAAACCCAGGAAATATTAAATTTTATATATTTTAAAGGGTTAGGTCAGCCAAAATTGATACTTTTGTCATCATTTACTTGTTTCAAACCTGTAGGAATGTTGACTTTGAAAAATTCATTTTAAGGATAAAAATACTGAAACATTCATCAGAATATTGTCTTCTGTGTTGTCTTTCTTGTCTTCTGAAAGAAATTCATTTTATTTACTGAGTTAAAGGAGTAGTTCACTTTAAAAAAAACTTTTGCTGATAATTTACACACCCACATGTCATCAAAGATGTCCATGTCTTTCTTTCTTCAGTCGAAAAGAAATTAAGGTTTTTGATAAAAAACATTCCAGCATTTTTCTCCAAATAATGCACTTTAATGGAAAACAAACGGTTCAAGGTCCAAAATACAGTTTCAGTGCAAACAGCAAACTGTTCAAAAGTTTTTTCAGACATAAAGCATATTTTGACTGCTTTGGCATAACTTCCAACTGGTCTTGCTGAGGCTCTGTCTTGAATGCTAATCGCAGGAGAGCTGAGTGATTGCATAACTTCTTAAAGAAAGAAAAACTGGCGGAGAAGAAGGACCGGTGAGTCCCAGAGCACCTGACCTCTCTCTCTCCAAGAGGTAGCCTACTTTAACCACAAAAGTTATTTGAAGGACACCAGATCAGTCTGTCAGGGAAGGGGAAAGCTCTTAGTCAGAGAGGAGTCTTGGGAAAATGTCTCTCGGCTCCTGACACTCCCAGACCTCCACACCCATTTTTCTCACTTTGGAACTTAATTGGACACCACCTCCTCTGGTACCTTTGAGTCATCTCATACTGTGCGGTGGAAGGAAATGCGGTTGGCAGTGTAGGGCATTAGGACGCTTGCTTGTTTGAAGTTAACTAAGTGCAAGTGAAATTAAAATGAATGGATTTTTTTTACATGCACAACTGTGGCTTGATATTATTCATACGTTTTTACATGCAAATATAATATTGCAATTTTTTTTCAAACGGCACATCACAGCGGCATTATATTGAACAGCTGCATGGATTAACGAGTATTTGGTGTCAAGTGTAAATCTATTCAATAGGATTACAGAAAGAGGAATAATGGTTGAAAGTCAGGCAATAAATCAAGTACCTACGCGTGGCTGTGATACAGATAGGATCAATAGTCTAGTGAATTGTCTTTGCGTTGTAAATCCAATTCTCGTATCTCATACTTTGGAACGTGTTCAAGGTTAATGTTGCTCAGTGATATGTGTTATTTCAATGGTATGAGAAAGTCTCATGTACCATGATTGAGTTACTAAGGATCTCATGTGTGCAACCTGTAAAACTGAAATGTAGAACAATTATAGTGCAGCGTGAGTTATGGTTCCCATCAGAAGCTCATTGTTGTCTGTTTTTTTCTTTGCATGATTGTGTTTATGGGGTGCAATGTAACATGTATAACATGTTACCAAGTACAATGAAAAACATTCTCGAAAGCTAGTCCACAGACTATAGACAGACAAAATACAATAAACCTCACTGCCATGAACAAAAAATACATAAAAATAATTGCTATGCAATAAGATTTTTGCAGTGACTACATAAGTACGACAAGAAATGACTCAAGTCAATAAAGTGAGAAAAGGGACATTTTGACATTATGAAGTGTACCTAACGCTAACATAAGTGTTAAACATAGATGTGTGTTGAACAGTTTTATGGCATTGGGGTAGAAACTATTCCTGAATCTTGTAGTGCATGTTCGAATAGTTTGCCAGAGGGCAGAAAATAGAAAAGTGCCTGTGGCAGATGACTAGTGCTCATGATGCACTTGTCTTCTTGTGGCAGCGTGTAATGTAGATGTCCTCAACTGAGTCTTTTTAGCAACCCTTTCTAGGTTTTCCTTTCCTCTGTGGAGCAGCTACCATGCCATACCTGGATGCAATACACCCTCTAAGGACAGAAAAGTGAAAAAAGCTTTTTTCAGACGCCTAAGGAAATAAAGGCATTGACCAGCCTTTTTAATGATGGATGCTGTGTACTCAGTCTATGTGAGTTTAGTGAGGGTGACCCTTAAGAATCTAATGCTGTTGACTCTCTCTGCTTTGTATCCTCTGAAATAAATGAGTGTGTACCTTATTCTGCTTCCTAAAGTAGATTGCTTCCACCAGCATATTAGTTAACTGACATTGAGAGACAGGATGTTGTTCTGGCACCATTGTCCCAAAAGCCTCACCTCTTCTCTGCCTTGTCACACATGGTGATCAGACCCAAAATGGTGGTATTGTCAGCAAAAATAATAATGGTATGTTGGGGTGATGATGGCGCAGTGGATAAGACGCATCTTTGGTGTGAGAGACCTGGGTTCGAATCCACTGTGAGACACCAATATGTCCCTGAGCAAGACACTTAACCCCTAGTTGCTCCAGAGGCGTGCAACCTCTGACATATAGCAATTGTAAGTCGCTTTGGATAAAAGCATCAGCTAAACGAATAAATGTAAATATAAAATGGTATTGAAGCATGTGAACGGCCACACAATCATGTGTAAACAAGGAATACAGCACAGGGCTCAATGCGCTTCCTTGTGGCATGCCCGTGTTGAGGGTCAATGAATGTACAGTTTTACAATTTTACCTCAGTTATTAGCATGATAGGGATAGTTCACCCAAAAATGACAATTCTGTCAGTTTTTTTTACTCACCCCCATGTTGTTCTAACCACATAAGTAAGACCGTCGTTCATCTTCGGAACACACAAATTAAGATATTTTTGATGAAATCTGAGAGCTGGATCACTCCTGCATTCTAGTCCATAGGCTTCTTGAGGGATTGAAAATTGCTAGGCTCGAAAAGTTATTAAAGACATCATTAAAATAGTCCAAGTGACTACAGGGGCTCAATCTTAAGTTTATCAAACGACGAGAACACTTTATTTCAACTATTCATTTCCTTCTTTCTCTGCCTCGAGTCAGGTTACTAGTTTAATAGCGTAAGCTTCTTATTATTCTGGCCAATAATAAGCCTACGTGTGACGTAGCTCTATGCAATTACACTGGTTTAACTGACTTGAAGTCCATAGAGAAGGAAATGAATAGTTGAAATAAAGTAGTTATTTATGTTTGTTTTTGGGCACAAAAAGTATTGTTGTCGCTTGATAAAGTTAAGATCGAGCAACTGAAGTCACTTGGACTATTTTAACGATGTCTTTAATAACTTCTCAAGGCCGGCAAGTTTCAATCCCTCAAGAAGCCTATGGACTAGTATGGAGGAGTGATCCAGCTCTCAGATTTCATTAAAATATCTTAATTTGTGTTCCGAAGATGAACGAAGGTCTTACAGGGTTGGGACAACATGAGGGTGAGTAAATGGTGAAAGAATTTTCATTTTTGGGTGAACTAACCCTTTAGTTGTTACATGTCTTTGGTTGTTTGGTTATTTTGGTTGGTCCATCCCTTGGAATGATTCCATATATCTCTTAAAACGTCTTAGTGTCCTTAAGTAATCATTTTATGGTACCCACACAAATTATTTTAGTTTTTTTATCTTCTGTCTTGATTCTGCAGGCTGAAGGCTCTACCTTTCTCCAGATGGGATCTTCTATAGAGCAGCAAATAAATGCAATGTTCAAAGTGATGGAGGAGTACAACTGGGGTAACTTTGTGGTGATCACAAGTTTATATCCCGGCTACGAGACCTTCGTGGACTACATTCGCTCCTTCACGGACACCAGCTACTTCCTGTGGGAGTTGCAGGATGTGCTGAGCTTCGAGATGTCCGTGGGGGCCAATGACATCCGCACACGTAGGCTACTACAGCAGGTGGACTCGCAGGTATATCTAGTGTACTGTTCCCACGAGGAGGCACAGTACTTGTTCAGGATGGCCTCTGATGTGGGGCTTATGGGGCCTGGATACATCTGGGTCATCCCCAGTCTGGCTGTGGGGAACCCTGAAATATCCCCCCCTGACAGTTTCCCAGTGGGCGTTATCAGTATTATCACAGACCGCTGGAGGAAAACACTGCGCCAGAGGGTTCGGGAAGGAGTGGCAGTCATTGTAAAAGGGGTGTACAGTTTCCACAAGCACAGAGGATTTATTCCTGAGGGTCATAGTGACTGCAATAGTCCTGCCAAATTGAATGCCAACAATTCTCTCTTCAGGTAAGACCTTTTCAAGCTGCCATGGTTAGTAAAGGTATTTTTGAAAAGCACCTTTAGATTGTTTGTTTAAAAAATGGGATTTAAAACCCACATCTTCCCTTGTGAAAAAAGAGAACATAGTACAGAATTAGTATACTTTAAAGGGGCCATCGGATGCAAAATTCACTTGTATATGGTGTTTGCAAATGTGTATTTGAAGTGTGTGGACACAACCACAATGAAAAAAAAATCCATCCACTCCTTTTTTTAATCCTCAAAAAGTCTAAACACTCTCAATCATAGATATCCACAATAAAGGCTAGATATCTCGTTCACTCTGCTGACAGATGGAGGTCGACATCTACCCCTGAAGGCCATCTAGTCACAGGCAGCTCGCTCACTCGTAACATTGTGTTTTAATCCTGCATGTACTTTTTAAATAACCATAACTTGCTCGATTTTCTACCGACTTTCAAACGGTCTGGTTTGTTGTAAATGTCAGAGATGTAGTTATGACACTGCAGACTTATGAATAATAAGTGTATAAATGAATAATCAGAATATTTCAACGAGATAAGAGTATTTGTGTTCGTGCTGATCACTCATCTTACCTCAGCTTACCTGTGACAAGATGGCTGCCGGTGATGACAATAGAAACTCCGCCGTAAAACATCTAGCCTTTATTGTGGATATCTATGCTCTCAATAATCAGGCGGTTTAGATTTTCTGAGCACTATGATGTCATAGTGCTCATGCTCCACCCATTCGAAACACCCTTGGGAAGAGAGGGGTGGGGTGAGCAGTTACTCATCATCATTTAAAGAGACATGCACCGAAATAGGTCACTGAACAGAGATTTTTTTGAAGAGGTAAAAAGGGTGTTGTTTTACACAACCATTGAGGAATTTTAACCAAAGTATATTACAAACTTTACAAGAACACCCTAAAAAATCACATCAACTTGTACAAAATGGGCATCCAATGACCCTTTTAAAAGAAAATTGAGTGTGAACAGAATGTAATTTTTTGGAGTCTTAATTGAATGCTATTTGCAATTAAATGAAAATGTATTGTTGTGTAAATTTATATTAAATGCAGTTAGCTGAACTTTAGAGTGCTTTTTCGACCCACTTTGGTAGCACATCTTTATATGTAATTTTATAATCACTTCTTTTGAAATATGTCTAAACTGTTCTTCCGAGCAGTAACTGACATGTATTCATGATAAACTAAAATATATGTTAATGTCATTTAAAGTTTAAATATATTTAAATATATACATGTATTTAAATACACTTGTAATTACATTTCTAATAATGAAGATAAGTTGACATTTAAAATGTACAAGTATTAACTTTAAATGTAATATCGAATAACAAACTACTGTTCAAATTATTTTCAACGTGTTTTAGTATGTTAGACCACACATCTACACTTCTTTAAAGCATGAGAAAAGATTATTAAAACATTTTGATTTAAAATGTACTTTGAAGTAAAACTTTTTGTTGGACATTATTACAAAGGGCAGTCATGATGAAAGTCAATTCTTTTTAGGACCTTTATTGTAATGTTTTAATATTATCTCTCATTATTGTGATTTATTGATCTTCATCAATATCATGTTTTAAAAGAAAGAGAAAAACTATATCATAGACATCTCTTTGGAATATTTGGAGAACTCTGACTGCCAGTAATGTTTTATGAAGCTGTCATATACAGTATTTAGTCCTTCCTTGGCCAGCATTGTCCAATTTTTTGTCAAAATGTTGATCACATCAAATTAAACAGGAAAGTGTGGATGGCAAATTTACAAATACACAAAGTCCTGACAATTTGAATTTTCACAGCTTAGTTGTGGCCGCAGGAGATTTCATCATAAACAGCTTTCCAGACAAAACATTGCATTTTTGCACTTTTTCTTGTGGTCTTTCTCCCTTGTAATGAGACTGGGAGATTCTCCAGATTTCCTTGTTAAATCTGCCATTCACCTGGGAGTCACCGTCCTCATTAAATAGTGTTCCAATTGCCTCTCCGAGCTTTCTGTGATCAAGCGTATCAGAGACACATGAGTGACTGGGTTCTCCATCCGGAATGTTCCCAGGCTTCGGTGCTGTTCATGTGTCTGCCCGTTTCTCTGGCATAAAAAGAAACGTCTATCTGAAGACAGTTTAAAAATCTTGAAAGAACTGGCTTTTCAGACATGTTGGCCAGTATCAAAGGATTCATCAGGTGGAAAAAAAGAATGAATTCTCTTGGGGGAGAAAACCCCCCCATTAAATTAGGGAGGAATGAAAATTACATATTTGCTTACCATCATGTTATATCATGGTTCTTCACCACATGGTTCTTTTCAATAAACACACACACACACAAAAAACGACAACAAAAAAATGGGCAGTAAAAGTAAGTTAACTCAAGAATCACAGTTGCATATAGTGAGTTGAACTTGAGAACTGGATCATTGAATGAATTGTTTTCAATGAATTGTTCACAAAACTGACTGATTCACAAATCAGAGTTCAACTCAGTGACTCGAAGATCAAATCACAGCAGTTGTCAAATTAATATCTCACAGGAAAGGAAGATTATTGGTGAATAATTTTACATTTCCATCTGTTTGTCAGGCATTTTAGTGTAGGCTACTTTTATGTTTGTTTGTTTGTTTGTTGTTGTTTTTTGTCATTTTTTATATTTTCAGACAAGTAGAATTTGCCATTGTATAAAAATATGTGAAGTTTTTTTTAATTTTTTTTTATAAAGCGTAATTTGAAATGACATGAGGGCACATAAATAGTAATATGATTTAAATTGTTGCTATAAAAAATATGATTTTGGGGCATTTGTTCAATATAATGCATTCTTTTGCACAACTGTGATTGAATTATAAGCTTTGTTGTTTGCAAAGTAGCCATAAATATTAGAGAAGGTGGATAAGATAGATATAGAGTGGTTAATTTTGGTTCCTCTGAGGATTTTGTTGTTTATAGTTGTATAGTCATGTCATGATTTTAGCCATTACTGAAATGATGTCTGAATGATGGTAACTGCACTTTTCATCATTAAAATTGAATGGCAGAGTTAAATCCTGCTTCATGTTCTGCTCCACCAGTAGCTTGTTCTATAAGTGAACAATTCGTAATAAAAATGTTCAGGTCTATGAGACAAAGAGGATTAAAAGAGAGAGAATGAATACTGTAAATGTATTAGTGTCTGTCCTCTGATTTATATTCATTTGACGGTGGGGAAAAAATATTATAGGCTTGTATTTGAAATGTCCTCCTTTCTGCCTAATAGTCTTCTGTCTCATTTCAGAGATTGATAAAAATCCAAGCAATTATACAATCACTTAAAATTCAAATCGACTTTCTTTTCGGTTTACTAATTTAAAGCTACTAATTTGTTCTACAGGCATATGAGAAATGTGTCATGGGAGCACAAGGACCTCTCCTTCAATGCTGATGGCTATCTCACTAATCCTTCCATGGTGATCATTGCTTTGGATCGAGAGAGACACTGGGACAAGGTTAGTCTTATGATTATACGGAACAATAACAATAATAATGTTCACCACATAAAGCTGGAATACAGAACATACACCAATCTGGAGATATAGTTTCCTTAATTGTTTTATCTATTCATTTTACAAGTGTTTGGAAGTCATATCTGTGTATTTCGGGAACACCTATTAGAGTAACAACACATATAAATATTGATTAAATAATAATAAATAAGTGACTACATTGTACTGTATGACACTGGATGGCAGATGCCAGGATTTTGCCAGGGAATGCACTGGTTTTTGGGGATGCATAATGTTTTCAACATTGAGAATAAAATAAATGTTTGATTCTCAAGATTTTCAAACATTTCTTGAACAATAAGATAACATATTATAATCATTTCTGTTCTTTTGATTAAATAAATGCAGCCTTGGTGATAAATCTCACTAAACCCAAAACTTTGAACAGTAGTGTAAATATAAATAATATTTAATATTGTGTATTCCGTGTTAAATAAACTAGCAGAATAAGAGTATCATAGTCTATATTAAATAGTCTAATATAGTAATACATGTATTCATAATACTTATTATGTATAATTGTATTACATTTTCCCCTTTTTCTAATAAGATATTGGCAGCTATTTCACTGATTTCAATATCTTTGCCTTTTTAGCTTTTATTAATCAAAGATTTTTAAATGAAAACATAAAGAATCTGAAAATCCTGCCTACTCCAACGCTGAACATTTATGCTGTCCACACCAGGTCATGATGCAATTACACTTGGCTTTCTGAAACAGCCTTTTCTTCCTCACATGGCCAGCCCTCAAGCACTTTGGCCTCTGTGATAGGGACATGTGTAGGCCGTCTGGCAATGTGTGAACACCACCTGACTACAAAAAGAGATTAGAGGAATAAACAGAGATCAAAATGACATCCAAATTTGCATCCGGTCATCACGCCCCCTTCTCGGTGGATTAGAGGATACGGATATTAGAGGATGTGTGTTGTCATCTAAACTTGGAATAGGATAAAAAAAAAAGTGCTCAGATTCTCATTCCTGTTGATGGTTAGTAGAAGACAACTAAATTGAAATAACTTTTGTAACCTTGTTTTAAAAGTAAGGTGTGATGTTTTCAGTAAATTTCAAGGACTGGATTGACTAAATTTGTTTGCCACTTGTTTGTGTTATTTCAACAATGCAGAATGCTAAATGTGCTGCAATTAAAAATAAATATTTAATTTAATTAACTCGCTCTTTTAGCTCAAACAAGCCTTCTTTCTATGTAAATTAGGCTCATACATTCACAAAAATCCTTTCTTTTTGCCAGGCAGAACTAGCATTGTGCTGTTAACAGTCATGTATGGGAATTTAATTTAAAAGAGATGTTTGAGTACATTTTTAATTGATCATGACAGCAGTAATTCATCAAATGATTATCAAATGATGGAGAAAACCATTATAATTTGGCATTTATTCAGCCACACTGTCGACGTGCACTTAAATAGCTGAATGTGTCCGAACCTGTGCAGTTTCAACATTGTATGCTAGCTTTTGCAAGTCATTTAGCTTGACATGCAAATAATGTTTTTTTGCAAGTGCGTTTGCTGATTTGCATAATTCCTTTAGTAAATAAAGCACTAACACAATGCTGACAGTGTATGCAAATAAACTGCACAATTAGTGGGAATAATTCGTACAAGTATATGACAAGTAGATTTACGTGTCAAGGAGCTGCAAAGGGCTTGTGTTATTTTTGAAAAGTTCGATCAATTTTTCCTTTAAATTCAGTCTTTAGTTTAAACCATCGCCTCTGGCCTTCATGGCTCACCTGGCCCCCCTCTGTGTGACATAACAGTTTATCTATATCTGGCCACCTTGCTCTGTAGCCCCTCTCACGCTCCCATTGACACTCTCTGCACCACCTCACTTTCCCATGCTGTGCACACCCTGCTCATGTTGTGTGCTGAAGTCATTAGCGAGATGCTTCTCTTTTTTAAAGTACAGGCGTACTGACAGCACAGAGGCTGTTGTCTCTGCTGGTACCATGAAAGTATCTCCAAGACAGACAAAACCCAAATGACACAGATCCCTCCTGGAAAAACACTGCTTTCGAAAAAACATGCTTGTGCATCTGTGCTATTGTGAGATTTGGAAGGAAATGCTTCAGGATCCAGATATTTTGCATTGAACATTAAGTGGTGACCTGAAACAGTATGAAAGGTAAAACACAAAAGTAAAAACAAACTGTGAAATCTGTCTAATTTGTTTAGCTTCTGTCAAATATAGACTTTGATATAACACTCTGTCTACAAATACAAAGTTCTGTCCTAAACTTAATCTGCTTTGCTATCACATCATCTCTATACGTAGGTCACAGCTTCCTGCTATATCAGTAGCCAGAGCTCACTTCTCAAACTTCAAATACTGCTCAGCATTTTGTCTAGCAGTTGCAGCACACTTTCAGAAACCCTCCAACTTCCCCAGCTCCACCTGTATAGATCTGCTACGGTCAATTCATGTACGATATGTACAGCAGCAGCTTGTCTTACTTGCTCACAGCAGAATGTTGTGTATGTATTGGCAGTAGCAAAAGACAACCTAACCCGAGACCAAGACCAGAGTGTATCGAGACCGAAACAAGACCAAGACTTTTAGGGCCCGAGACCAAGACAAGACCAAGACCAAGACCAAGGGAGGGCAAGACCGAGTCAAGACCAAGACCAGCACCCCACACTTGATTGCACAATAAAATGTGAAACGTGACAACGTATTCTCATCCTTTAGAGTCATATGTGACGCTATATGACAAAATGGCGCTATACTACGCACATGGCACCCGTTATCGTTAATATAACACGCGCTGTGATGGGTAGGTTTAGGTGTGGGTCATGGTAGGGTAGTCTCATATTACGCTAAAGGATTTATGACGCCTTGGGTTTGTGTGTTATAGTAACGATAAAGGGTGCCATGTGCGTAGTATTTCGCCGTTTTGTCATATAGCGTTACATATGACGCTAAAGGATGTGAAGGGGCTGGCATGTCGGACACCAGTAGAGGAAAAACCGCATCAAAGATTGTGGAAAACAGTAATATTGTTAAATAGACTGAGACATTGCTGTTTGTAGGTCCACTTAGTGTTTAGATTAGTGGTCTTACATGAATATGCTCCCACATTTCAATGTTGTACACAACAAGTGGCGCATGGGAGATGGGCAGCTGTCTACACACACATACCCATCCTAACATTAACCTCTCTCCGTCTCCTTCACACACACATTTTTTCATCAGGAGCACAATTCTCCTCCATCAGTACCTGTAGTCTAATTGGAATATTTATGCAGTAATTAGTGGGTTGAAGAAGCCTGGTGAAGTTGCTTGCAATGGTGGGAGTTCACATTCACTTTAATGTCACACACATGTGATAAGGTCTGAATACCAATTACCCTCTCACACCGAGACCCCATCACCTCTACACACCTCTTAACCTGCTCGCCATCACCTGTCTGATTACAGCAGCTAACAAGCAACCTCTCTCCCCGTCTTTCTGCGCTGCATGCCTTTTACGGCAACTGTCATCTCGTCTTATGCACCTCATATGTCCATCTTATGCACTTTACAAGCAGCCTTCCCCGTTTCTGTCTCTTTTCTCTTTAATAGCATGAATCTATAATATCATACAGCAATTAAATGGAATTGGGTGTGTGTGCGTGTGTGTGTGCGTGTGTGTGTGCGTGTGTGTGCGTGTGTTTTAATGGGTTTACGAAAGGCATAATTCTGCAGATAGAAGTTAAAATTAATAATATATTCACCTTATTATTTTCCTCTGTGGAACACAAAAGGAGAAGTTTGGAAAAATAGTCATGCTGCTTTCTTTACAATGAAGGTGAAACTGTCAATCTCCAAAAAAAAGGACAAAAAGCATTCGCCAAAGTTAAAGATTGATGATTTAATGTTTGAAAATGAACATTGTACGACAGCCATAAATATTGTTATTTTGGTTTTACTGTTCTGCTGTTTTTATTTATTTTATAATGCACCTTTATAATAATAATGTTTCTTATTCCATTTAATTTTTTTTTCTTTATTAATAATAATAATGGTCACATTTTAGATTAGAATTCCAGTTGTTTTATGTTTAATTAATTGTACCTAAAAAAACAACAACTCATAATTATTTATTATTATTAGTTGGGGTAAGTATTATTAGTTATTATTTGTTATTAGTATTGTAGTTTTCTTATTATTAGTTTCCTATTATTAGTTCTTATTATTAGTTTATTAGTGAGGCAGTTGTTATGTTTAGGAATTGGTTTGGATTAAGGGATGTTGAATATAGTCATGCAAAATAAAACAGATATGTGTTTTATAAGTACAATTAAACAGAAAATATCGTATTAATATGCATGTAACAAGCAACTAGTTAATAATGAGAATTGTACTATAAACTAATATGTCAACATTATTATTATTATGAAAGTATTTGTAAGTATTTCATATTATAATCATTATTGATAATATATATACAGTATATATATATTGTGAGTGTGTGTGTGCGTGTGTGTGTGTGTGTGTGCGTGTGTTTGTTATATATATATAA
>JAOTRC010000014.1:17430383-17440864 GCA_027497675.1 Cyprinella lutrensis | reverse complement strand
TATATATATATATTAACATTAACGCACAAAAAAAACGTCTCTTATGCCCCCTAGCCTGCATTTATTTGACCAAAAATTACAGTAAAAACACTACTATTGTGAAATATTTAAAAAAATTACTTTTAAATTACTTTTCTTTTTAACAAATACAAACTTTGATTTTAATAATGTATTAGTAAATTTTGAAATTAATATTAACTAAGATTAATAAATGCTAAAATATTGTTCATTCTTAGTTCATGTTAGCTAAGGAAGTTAACTAATGTTAACTAATTAACCTTATTGTAAAGTGTTACCATGTTTTTAATGTTGAAAATTCTTATTTTTTTTCTAAATGGATATTTTTATTTATTTATTTAGAGAAAAGAAAGTTCAACAGAAGAGCATTTATTAGAAATTGTTTTTTTTTTTGTCTAACATTGCTTATCTTTTTTTTCTATCAGCTTTGGTCAATTTAATCCATGCTTGCATTAAAGTATCTTTTTAATTACTGTTCCCGAACACTATTATATTTTTACGATATAAATATAATCACAAATAAACAAATTATTAAAATTAAATGATTATTTATTTTATACATGCTATAAATGTGTCTCTTTTATAGCCCCTGGGGGTCCAACCTTCACCATTGGAAAGTCTGTCTGGCTCCTATGGGGAATCGTCTTCAACAACTCTGTTCCTATTGAAAACCCCAAAGGCACAACCAGCAAAATTATGGTCCTGGTTTGGGCTTTCTTTGCTGTCATCTTCCTCGCCAGCTACACGGCCAATTTAGCTGCCTTCATGATCCAAGAACAGTACATTGACACAGTGTCTGGACTTAGTGACAAAAAGGTAAGTTGTATGTAATTGTAAATGTGCTGATTGACAATAGTGCTAATAGCATACTGTGACGATTTGCCAACTATTCTTTTCAGGGGAGAGTCTTTTTTTAAAATATTTTTTCAGTCAATAAATGAAGAAAATTCAGCATTACAACTAAATTTTGATTTAAATATCAGTAAATTGGCACTTTTCAAAGTTCACTGACACTCATGTATTAAACTTCTCATGAAGTTTCTCATGAAGTCTCATGACACATCCAGCAGCCATATCACCCTGTAGCCCAAGACTGGTTGTCCACTGAAGCTAAGCAGGGATGAGCATGGGGTGGGTTTCCCATACAACTATGTAGTTCGCTGCTTCACTACCATAGTACGATGCATCGTTGGAGAAATCAACTAGATAACCACAACTGTTTCCCGAAACCCATTGTTGCAAAGTATCGTTCAACCACGTTGGTTTCTTACGTGGTAGAGTAATAACTACTTCAAATGAACCTGTTTAAGATCTAATTAACGATTGATTTTTTATATATAAATTACAGACATGTCATCTGAAGACTATTTCTAATTGTTTTCAGTTATTTTGCTTTATTACCAGACTCAATATTTGGCTCGTTCTTACATAGTAGAGCACGTTCGCACATATGCAATCTTCAAAATCTTTTGAAAAAATAGATTTTACACTTCCTTAATTATGCAGAAATTTGTAATTGGCCCTCGGTCCTCTTAGCCGCATGAAAAATATGCCTGTAAAGAGCGCTTCCTTTATAATCACTAAAAAGGTTTCATCACAATCTCACAACGTTCTGTTATAATCAAGCTGTCTACACTGAATCTCTTACATCGTGTTTCCACTTTTGTTAATGAGAAGATTCACAAGCGTGCAGAACTCAGCACTGAACAAAATCGCTGTCATTTTAAGAGATGAATGGATTCTAAATGAAACCTCTTATTGGCCATTGTGTTCAAGACAACAAACAAGTCAACAAACACAAATACGCTCTTGAGCGTTAGCCAAATCTGTTTCGCCAATATGTGGTTATTATTACAGGCTACAGCATCAACTGACAGTGTGCTTGCCTCCCTTTGAGGGTGCTTATCATTTGACTGTTTTAATTTTTTAACAAAACATTTTTTATAATCCAACATGAATTGGACCTGGGGTTGCAGACTCCCATTTAAGTCACCCTTTGTCTAATATATGTGTGATCCCCTATGTGCATTGTGTAAAATGAGTCAACTCTTGCCAACTGTCCAAATGCAAGAATCAGAAGGAGAATATAAATAAAAGAAGCAGTACTTCAATATACTTTTCCAAGGACACAACTGTAGTAGTAGATTCTGTGTAAAGTCCATGTAATCTGTGTTGATCTACACTATTAAGTTTAAGGCGCAACCTGCCTCAACTAAACAATTGAAATGTCATTTCTTCCTTTTTTGGTTTAGTTTCAAAAACCCCAGGAACATTATCCTCCTTTTCGGTTCGGGACAGTCCCAAATGGCAGCACCGAGAGGAACATTCGAAGCAATTACCCTGACATGCACACCCACATGGTAAAATACAACCAGAAGGGTGTAGAAGAAGCTCTCAACAGCCTTAAGACAGGGTGAGTTTCAGCAGTAACATTTTATGTGTTTGTGGTTACGTGGAAGAGCTCTGAATGCTAACAAAACAGTACTTCTGTGGTACCATTTACATGGTATTTTCAAGATCCTTCAAAGAATACCATAGTACTACCAAAGTACATTTCCAAAAACATGTTACTTTTCTGTTAATGAAATGTTTTATTAATAATCTGTACTGAGATTTACTCCATTGGTCATAATATAGATCATTTAAAAGCAATTTTGTTAGATCTAAGGGTCAGTGAAACACTGGTGGGAAACATAAATAATGTATCGTCCACCATTTGTCAAGGAAAAGGGGAGTATAAATTAACAAGAGCTAATTATTTACTTGACATAATTACGTGTAATTACTAAGCCATTTGCCTTGGGCTCATTTCTCTCCTCTGTGTAGGAAGTTGGATGCCTTCATATATGATGCAGCAGTTCTTAATTATATGGCTGGCAAGGACGAGGGCTGCAAGCTGGTCACCATTGGTAGTGGGAAGGTGTTTGCTACGACCGGCTACGGCATTGCTCTGCAGAAGGACTCCCGCTGGAAGCGCCCCATAGACCTGGCTCTCCTCCAGTTCTTGGGAGATGGTAAATTGCACTTGGGGGAAACTGGTCAACACTTAATATCCTCTGCCCCAGCATGAAAGCTATAACATTACTAAGCTATACTGTTAAAAAAAAACTTGATGTGCTGAGAATTGAGAGGTTATGAAATGTTAGCGCAAACTACAGGCTTATAGGCATACTTTACCTCTGGAAAGATGAATATGTATTTAAAATTATTCATTTATGTAGAAGAAATGTGGAATTATTTTTGAATTTTGAGCTTTCTAGACTGAGAAAAGCCAGAAAATGTATTTTGACTTATATGGATGAAAGACAACAACTCCCAGAATGCACTTGCTTCGCTGCGCTAGGAGGCCACGCCTAACGGTAAACACGCAGTAGTTAAACAACAAGTCTAGACTACTAGCGAGTCTCCGTGATGAGTCTAGGGCTACGGGAGAACTATGAGACGTACCAGTCTCGTATCTCTCACAGAGGAGCGGGAATTGTCTTAGCAATGTTAAAACGCACATCAACCAATCCGACAGTAGACACTGACTATGTCCTAAAACTTGTGAGCTGTTTTTTTTATTTAATTTTTTTTTTTCATGCTTGACACAGTGTTTGCTTAACCCTGAAGAATACATATAATATTGCCCAAACTAAGTACCTACCTTTCGGAAAAGCCTTCATTGCGGGAGCACACAAAATATGCCTTAAAATGTTTTCTAGGTATAAAGGTTACTAGGTTTTGGAGCAGAGCACATTCTTATTTATTTATTTATTTTTTGTATCCGCTTGTTCCTGTTATAGTTGAGTAGTCTTTGACTGCCGCTGTTTCTGGCATTGTTCCTGACCCTGTTTCCTTTCATGCAGGGGACACACAGAGACTGGAAACAGTATGGCTGTCTGGAATATGTCAGAATGAGAAAAATGAGGTCATGAGCTCTAAACTAGACATAGACAACATGGCAGGTGTTTTCTACATGTTGCTCGTGGCCATGGGCCTCAGCCTGCTGGTCTTTGCTTGGGAACATCTACTTTACTGGAAACTGAGGCACTCTGTCCACAAGTCTGATCACTTAGACTTTCTACTGGCTATCAGCAGGGTAAGATTGCCTTGTAAATTTACATTTCATTACTAAGTCATTTTTAGAATCAGACTAGGCTAGGTACAATACGATTTTACATAATGCACAGGCTACTTGTTTACTAAAAGGGATATTTGGGTAAATCAATCAAATGATTCACCATAAGGAGGCACATTAAACTTTGACATGAAACAATGAACTGATCTTTGTCTCTTACAAAAACACAATCTGGTACATTAATCATTATAATGGAGAAAAATACTGCCGTGACACAAATTAATCCAGTGAAACGCCCACAAAATAACATTAGGAATACACGGTCACTCTTCACTTTTCATTTCAGGGCATATACAGCTGCTTTAATGGGGTTGAAGACTTTGGCAGATCTATCAGCATTCAGAATCCAGATCTCACTGCCAATTACGCCCAGGCCAACATGCTGAAAATGCTGCAGACAGCCAAGGACATTGTCTCCTCAGCCAAAGTGGAGAACTCATTGGATAACGCCACCAAGACCATTGAGAACTGGACCAGACACGGCGGCAGCCTCCCAGCACGTATACCACTGGTGACAACAACTGAAAAAGTCCCAGGTCACTTCTCGTATATCTCTAACGTCACAGAGAACCACATACCTCACATGCAGCGTTCCATAACTCCACCTTTCATGCAACACACCAAAACCACTAGCCCACCACCGATGGTAAACCATAGAGTTCTAACCCGGCCCACTCCTCTTCGCTACACACTTCCCGCCAGGACCAGGGGTCTCTACGACGGTATGCTTCCTGTATCCAGTCTAAGCACACCTCATCTAGCGATGCATGATCCCCCCTCCGACCTGGCCCATCCTGGTTCTTCCTTTGTTCCATATAGAGACATGTACACCGAACACCACAAGTCTTGTCACAATGATTTGTCAGATGCCGTAAGGAGGAAAAAGAGACCCCAAAATCTCATTGTGGAGTCCATGGATCTGAGGGGGCTTCACGATTATAAAGACCAATCAACATGTCATACCGAAGCAAACAGTTTTGCTGAAAACCACCCGTCCTCTTCCTTCGGCGAAAATCCTTTTGTAGCAGCGGACACAGCTTGTAACTCCTGTGTCAAAACGTACTTTGAGCCTGCGTTCGATGACATACCGTTGATAGGGAAAAGGAAGCTTCATCGCAGACCGTCCTTCCTAAAAGCCACTTGGGGCCCCGACAGAGTCCGGTTCCAGAATGACAGATCCACTGCAGCAGCATCCTCACGAGGAGCTATACCAGACCTGTTCCCTTGTGTGGACGTACACGGACGGGTGAGGAACACCATGTGTTACGCCCAACCGATGGATCACACCTATCTTCACGCCTTCCGGCGAAACTCCAGGAAAAGTCAGAAGCTGAGACACAGCCAGTCCACGAGGCTTCCCACCTACAAGGAGGCGATTTTCCACAATGTGGCAGCTGTCAGGAGAGCGTCAAGTTTGGTGCATAGACCCTACTCCTATCCAGAGCTGCCAGTCTACCAGAGCCCCCTGTCATATGGACCAGCTGAATTATGCAACATCTTCCCCTGTATGGGACATCCTAGTGACAGTGTATATGGAGGGTATAGGGTACCCACACACCTACAGGATGACCATCTATTGCCTGTTCCAGGCAGCAGGGTGGTTCATAGCAGCCCTATTGTGCCCATGACATGGGGCAGAATTTCCAGTTTGGAATCAGAGGTGTGAACTTGTCCTTCAATGTGCCAATTATGAACTATTTGGCCCACAAGCTTCTACTGACCAATAAAATTACTTTGCCTTTAACACGAGCAGAAACACAAACCACGATACTGGGTATTTTTAATTTATTTCAAATTAATTTCATATTATTTTATTTTAATGTATTTATTAAAGTAAAATAATGTAATAATTGGGGGAAGTACATAGGGAAACCGTCAAATGCCATTCTAAACTTCGAATGAATGAATTTAATGATATGTAGAACTGTAAATCATTAGCCGTTCTTATCTCTGTAGTCCATTAAATGCAATATATTGCTATATGTATTGGACTGGACGAAAGATATTTTTCTTCAAAGATTGTAGTAGAGAAGTCAAACTGAGACACTAAACTATACGAAGTGTTCGTTTTGAAGTACATTTGGTATTATACACTGTAATTCTCTATGATACTGAATTTTGTAAACACTTACGACATATTGTCCAATATTTTTTATTTTAAACAGCAGGGCTATATAAGTGGATTTTCAGGCTCTTACATTCCCTTTCTGTCTCTCGTTCAATGTCCAATCTCCTCTCTCTCTCTCTCACTCTGCTGTGAGCGGGCTTTTGAAGAAGAGCAAATTGAATGGTACTCTAATATTAGCATCATCAAGGATCTTCACACTTTAATAAATTACAAAGGACCATCAGTTAGTCCTTTGTAACTGCTGTCTTCTTTAGATGGCTGACGGATATAACTCTTTGAACACTGCCTTTTATATGCAGAGCCACAGCATATTTTAGACCGGTTTTAACAGGGATTGGCTGTTTGCAGTTGTAACGCAACAGAGAGAAGCATTACCTTAATAACGTCCACACAAAAAGTCTGCTGACACCCATAAGATCAGGTTTGGCATAGAGTTTTGCTGTTGCCATTGGACGACTGCTACCGAGTCTGTTTGACCTGCATACTGAACCTCACATACCCACGAGGAAATCTGCCTGTGCCTCAAAATAAACTTGTGATGCTCCAGAGTGTGAAAAAGCAAGAGAAAGATGCTGCAACGGATGGAAAAGAAGAGAAACTAGGAAATGAGAAGCCACACTTCCTTCACTTGGGATTTAAGCTACAATATCTGAATGTTTATGAGCTTACGAAGCTCATTTGAGGTTGTCATGAGTGTCTCATTAAAGGAACTCTGTGAAGTGATTATACAGGAGGACGTGTTACCAAAAAGTGTCCTTTACTCTAGGATTTCATTATTTCAGCTGTCTCCATCGCACGTTGTTCTCGAGAAGCCCAAGGTGACCTAGGCTGGGGTAATTATGCCGTAAGGCTTTTGTTATCTCCCGATAAGGAGCCCTCTTTTCCAGCAGTGAGTGAGGAGCGTTTTTAGAATCTAAACATCGAGAAACTTTACATTTTTTCATCACAAGCTTTTCTTTGTTATTGCCATATTACAGTTCATAGCAATGCAGCGGTGATTTAATCTTCAATACCGCCAGCATGCAGATAGATTTATGTACCACAGGATAATTGTACTTTTTTCATAATGTTTCACTCAGTTCAGTGACTGACATCAAAAAAGAGGCCTGCTGCAGAACGACCCACATTTTGTTTTCATAAAAAACCAAGCACGAGGACTGAGGAGAAGCAGACTAAAGCCATCATCATCATCATCATCCTAGCAAAGTCTTATTTCTCTGTGTTCCTGAAAAGCGTATTATTGAATGATCTTGTGAGTTGATAAATGATTCAATACATGCATATAAAAACATCCAGGGAGACTGGGGATCGTCCTCTGGAAGAAATAAGCAGCAATATATCAACGCCACAGGTAGCTGTGGTGAAAAATGAAATGCATTTATAAGTCAAGGGGGCCCTATAGTCTCATCCAGCTTTGAGAAAGATGCAATGGAATGACGAGGCAGACGTGTGTTTTCGAAATATTAATAATTCACATGATCGTTTTTAAAGATTTGCTTGCAATTTCTTGCACTAAACTAGACATTTCCACTCAAGTGGTGAAAAAGCTGTATTTTTGCGCTTTTGTCATAGACTTTAAGTAGAAAAAACTTTTTCACTCAAACAATTACAAAGAAACATCAGATCAAACATGGAATTTCAAAGTAGAAAGAATGAAATAGTATTTTCTTGCAAACATACTGTGTTATTTACTGTAAATTCTTTATTGTCACAGTCCATTCCTTTTCTCTTTCTTTCCATAATGGCTCTGGAGGAAAGGAAATGAACGCATTTACAGACACGCTCACAAAACAACAATTACTCACATGTCCATTGTCACTTCATATCATTGCATTTCTCTGAAGCATCATTTCAGGGCTGAAAATTGTCCCAGATGCTGCTGGTCACCTTGAGCCAAGGGCTTCACAGCCTGGCAGGAGAGGGGAAAGGCGATGGAGAAAGACACCACAGAGAGGCTGGCAGACTGAAATTCCATCAATTATCAACCGAACAGGCTAATAAACGAGAATAACTCGCTGCCCGCAAACGAAAATGAACAACTAGAAATATATTCTTTTTATACTCTGTGTTCTGTTGGTTCTGTCGGTAGGGTATTGAATGTGGTTACAACATGAATGATGTAAGTTAATGTAGGTTACCACACAATCACAAGTACATTGTCTGCACTGAGCTTATCCAAATCAAATGAGGTGATTTTTATCAAAGTTGCTAGCACAATGTTAATTAACCTATATGAGTATTATGTGTACTATGCTGTTCAGTGTGTTTTATCTCATCGAAGAGTAGCAGTGATATCAGGAATCCAGGGTCTGTCCTAATCTATCAAATCTATAATTAAAGAGCTGTAACTAAACGTTGCACAGTAAAGAGAATTATTCCCCCCAAAAATACATTGTTATTAATTTTTATCACTACTTGAAAATGGGTTCCAATCATATAATCAATAGGGGTTGTTTTTTTTTCTTTTTCTTTTTTCTTGATCTTGTTGCTGGATATTTCGTTGTTTCGTAAAAGTTTACATTTGTCCATTGGGTTAAGTTCTACAAAGATTTTGTCTTCTGACTGTCATGTCATACTCATGGAGAGACCTAGTGCTCACTGTTTTAATTAAAGGAAGTCTGTGCTGTGTGAATTGATAGTTCCCAACCTTTGTACTTATCATCTGTTCTAGCTCTCATCTACTCAAAGGGATGCTGTGATGCGACAGCGGGTCACAAACGTTCATTTCTAACTGACCTGATTCGCTGCCTTTTCACCCCAATCCTGCCGAGCCTGCTCATGGGAGCGGTTGTGGGGTTATTAGCTTTGGTTAACCATCCCATTTGAGACGGCTCCGTCGAATCAAAGGCACGTGCCACTGTCTAATTATTTAAAAGCATTGTTTCAAATGACAGCTCTGTGATAATAAAGGGATGTTCTTGTCATTGGAGAGTAGTCCTTTTTGTCTCTCCATAATTAAACAGGCTGTGGCTGATCATAAATGACAAAAACTTGGAGGTAATCTAACGTCGCAGAAAAATAGACAAGTTTTAGCTTTAGATTGACCCATTTAACTACAGTATATGGCCTGCACAACACGAGAATGGTTTAAAATGAGAATGTTGATAGCGGTTAAAACTGTAAATAGATATTTCAGTTCTACTGTTTGCAATCACTCTGCAATTGCCAGAGATTTTATCTTTAGATGAAGTTAAAATGTGTTTGAGATTAACAATTTCACCTTGTGTCAGGAACGGGTTGACTAGAGCCATATACAAGCAATAGATCATATGGGCAGCAGAAAATGAAGCAACAGGATGTAAGAAATGGATATAACCTACTTGTGTGTTAGCCTCCAGACATGGAATTGAACATAAGGATGAACAGCAGACTTTTTTTCATTTTTCCTCTAAACTTTATACATTTTACAATTATTGGATCCCAGCACACACGGCGTTATACACTGTGTTCCCCTAGCATAAGATATTATGCAGTAGAGAATCTCTCATTAGAATCTCTCGGTTACCAACGTAACCTTGATTCTCTAAAAGAGAGTTCTATGTATTTTTGCCATGCCTGCAACATGCTCTAGTTCGCTTCGACGGTGAAAACCCAGATTATATCAGCCCATCGAGTTAAATTTATAACGCTTTGGCGGAAAGTGACCTAGTGCGCGCAAAGCCAATGGCCAATGGCCTCTCTCGATAGGCTGCTGCAGTTGCCGCAGGACAGCCAATAGGCACGCGAGCTGCCTTGCCTATGTCTGCATGCTCCCGCAACTACATTAATTCAAAATTAAGGATAACTTTTGGCTTCAATATCTTGTCGAAAAGAGGTTTTCCCCTAGCATAAGGTATATTACGCTGTACTCGTTCCCTCTTCTAGAGAGAACCGAGGTTACGTTACTAACGAGAACGTTTTTTTTTATCAGCCTACTTGTAACAAATTATGTCGACCCAATGTAAATCATTTTAGTAAATTAAAGATTTATAATTATACACTTCAATTAAATAAGTAGGCCTACAAGCATCTAAATATTTTAACTTAAATGTAGATATAATTTAAATATGTAAAAAGTAGTAGATTACTCAAGCCATTTGTGTTTGTTCTAAGAAATGTAATATAGGCCTATAGACCATTTCAAAAGATGTAAACAAACCTGGTCCAGAAGCACTTCCTGTTTCAGTTTTTTAACACTACATAAAAGCTGGGATAAAATACAACCAACAGAACATT
>JAOTRC010000014.1:17367338-17378087 GCA_027497675.1 Cyprinella lutrensis | reverse complement strand
GTAAATCACTTTTGGAAAGTAACATTGTTTCTAATAAGGATTGAATTGATTACATCGTTACTACTCCACCATGTGGCGATAAGTGACTCTTAAAATTAAAATATACTGTATATTTGTCATTGAATCAATCATTTAAGAGATTCATTCTGATTCATCCAGTAGTGAATCAAGTGAAGTGTTTATTAGTGAGTCATTGAATCATTCATTCAAACTGATTTTTTTAAGTAGTTAATTTAGATAAATTAAATATTTTGAATAGACTTTTTCGGAACAAAATTGTGATTCTCGTTTTATCCAGAAGTACGCAAGCAAGTAAACACAAGGTTGAATATCCTAAAAGTATTCATCAGCAAATGACATTTGATTTGTCAGAGCAATTGCTTGAACAATGAGCAATTAAAAAAAATATTTTTTAAATTTATCTGTATTTACCAATGAAATAATAAATATATATTGGTCAATGTTGTACATTTAGTGGTGCATGCTAGATTTTAAAACACTTTGGCTATAGTTGCAACCTGTTAAATGTAATCTATCCATTTTTCATACTGTACTTTACAATGATGCCTAAATTAACTTGTAGCATTTAAAATGATTAGTTTGATTTATTAGTGTGCTTTGTTTTTATTTATTTAGACAAAATTATTTAGACTTTAATATAACTCAATCTGTATTTTAAAATATTTATCATCTTATAGGCCAGATTTTAATATCACACGTCCATATTTTTAATGAATATTTACTTTTTAAGTGTGCACTCACCTGAGTGATTAATTGAAGTCACTGTAATGTGGCAGGTTTGGGTATCAAAAGGAAATTTGTGCACATTCATTGTGCAGGTGCTGACAATTTTATGGTCGTCCTCCATTATCACATTTCCATCATGAGTAATAAACAAAAATGGGTTTAGTGGTCCATCTTCCTTCTCTGCACTGAAACATTGTAGGTGAAATGAATTTGTGTCTGAATTTGTCCATAGATTTTCCATGCAACATATATGTCCATACTGTAATTCCCCTCAATGTTAAATGTATCATGTTGTTAAGTATAATGTGTGTATAATACAAATTAAGGAAAAAAACATACAGAGATATATCATTTGTATATACTCACGTCTCAAGAAAATACAGGTCTGGTTTCCAAAGCATCTCTTTTGGTAAAGTCACATTTTTAATGCCACAGAACTCCTTAGGATCCCAATGGATTCGTTCATTGTTCCAGCTCTAAGTGAGCAAGCATAAATAAATAAATGCTAATGAATATCCTTTAAGCAGCAAAATTATTTTAACCAGTATTTTTTCCAATTATGCAATACAATCAGATTAGAATATTTGCAGAATTCTGAACACTTACCACAGACATCCATAAAAGGGGTACAAAGATTTGAGATTTTTCAATCTGCAAAAAGTAAATGTAATGAGTAAATAAAACTTCAAAACTTAAATCGTGGCAGTTTTACACAGAACATCTGTAGTCTGTTCGCAGTCATACCATAGAAAGGATGCCGTATAGGTAAATATCAATATGCACTACGGTTGGGTGTGTCCAGTCCAGTACAGGACGGCAAGTTGTGAATTTCTCATTGCCTCTGGTGAGATTTAAGTATTCCAGCACATCTTGCTTACTGCATACTTTAAGATACACTCCATCTGCAAGCCAGTAAATATATTTTAGATGTAAATAACCAAAGTAGATGGCCCATTAACAATTTAGCCATTGCAAACATGCTGCTTATATTTAGAATAACTGATCATTGTCTGTGCACTAAATGGTGGAAGTGGAAGTGGAAGCTTTACTCACCTATTAGAAAAAGTAGACAGGTAACACAGACAAGGAAAGAACTCATATCCAAACTTTCAGTGAAGACCACCTCAGCAAATGACTGGCAACTGGTCCCAGTCACAGCCTGGTTTTATATAAAAGTGCAAGATCAAAGTGGATGGGAAATATATAATATGATAATGGACAGCACCATTCCCCTGAGCACCATAACACTTTTTGATGGGTTAATGAAAGCAATTTGTCCTCACAAATGTGACATTAATTCTGCTGTTATTGGTTTATGTTGGTGGAGGCCATCTTTGATTGAATCTGTGCTGAGTGGATGATGGACATGCTAAGAGCCTGTAAGATGTGCTCATATTTGACCATTTTGATAAAAAAAAAAACCAATAACTTGTTGAATACATAGAATATGGGCTGGAAATGGTCGAAAGAGCTGGAAATGGCTGAGATTTACTGGGATGACTCTAGTTGGGAAGATTCTTTTATTATTATTTTATTATCATTATTTCAGTGACTGTGATGATGAGCCTGGTCAATGACATCATCACTAAAGTGCCAGCCTAGTGCTATTTTGAATTTACTTGGTGTACCGATTGCATAAAAAGTTTATTACTTATTGTTTGTGCGGACAATATATGTGGATGGACAATACCAACATCGACTTGGTAATGTTTTGAAGGATAATAGAGAGCCATTGCCAGTTTTAAATTATTTCTTTATTGGGTCATTTTGCTAATTGTACTGTATGTTAGATCTTATCTGTCTGAGCCAGTGTTTTGGGGTGCCTGATAGCCGGAACATACCATTTTTCAAAATGGAGAGAGACATGAGTGCTATGATGTGTTAAATGTTTGATTTTGTGGTTGTATTTTGCTCGTTGGTATTATGACTGCATGTCAGAAATGAGTTTTGAACATGTACTTAGGTGACAATATTCTTGTGGATATGCCATTAGGCATTGTTCAGTGCCAGGTAATAAAAATAATATATATAATACATGATATATATAGTCCGCATGTCATGCTCTGTAGGTGATTTACTTTTACAATGCTCCAATCTTGTTTTTAAGAAAAGGTTTATTGTGTTTTCGACATTTTTTAATCTTCATTCTACAAAAGTGAATTGATGCAACCCATTCCTCATGTAGGTGTAGCTAGCTCACTCCTGGTGCGGAAAGAGGACAGAACAGAATCACAAAAGCAATACAGATGGCAAAACTGGAGTAAACCCCTGGAATACGTCCATGCTCGGTGCATGTTACACGACAGTGGTTTCTCTCTGCAGGAAAATGTGACATTTTGCTGTAAAACATTCAATGCATGGCTACGTTTATCTGTATTGTTTCCAAACAACAACGTGCTGTTATGCAGCTGTATTGCTTGTCTTGTGACTCAGTACCTGTTGCTTACATTACATGTAAGCTCAGCGTGGAAGGGCTAGACATATAGTGCAAATGAAAAGGTGGAGGATTTCTATTTTCTGACTGCAACTACCATGCGCTTACCACATGCACCACATATCTGCTGTCAAGGGAATATCTAATAGTGCATTTGTAATGAATACAATCCCATTTGGAGAAATTTCACACCATTCTATACTACAGTAAACAACATATTGAACAGACTTTTACAATGATAACAAGCACTAGGCTAATATAAAATAAAAAATAAAATAAAAAATAAACATTTTCCACACAAAGGAAAAGCATTGTTGGTTCTCAAAGTACAGTGGACATTTTGAGAGAGATACAATCACTATTTGATTGTAGAGTGAATCCTTTCAAATAGTCCAGACAAGTTCTAATGAATCAAGAAAACTAGATTAAAGAATTGTAGGAATGATGGTGAAGGGATAGTTCACCTAAAAATATAAAATGATTTTAATTTACTCACCCTCACGTCGTTCCAAATCTGTGCCTTTTTTTCTTCTGTGGAACATAAAAGATCACTTTATAGTCCATAAAATGAAAGTCAATACAGGGACCTTTCAGAATTTTCATTTTTAGGTAAACCATCCCTTTCAGGATCTGAAAAGAGAGCCCAAAGATTTCCATTAACTAAAACAACCACTAACGTACAACTTGTGCAACAAAGAGCAAGTTTAAACACTATAAATTAGGTTTGGCAGAACTGACAAAAAAACTGAAAGTTGTTGATTGTTTTTCATGTAAGTGGCATGACTTTGACTTTTCAAAGTCTTTCGTTCATTCTCACTGTATACTGACTGTCAAGTAAACACTTTCAAGGATCTCTATAGGAAAGTTCAACACTTTTCAAAAGGAATACATAACAAAACTTGCTTTTAAAGGAACTTCCATACCAAAGTACCTGCGATAGTAATCCATATGAGTCCAACGACACACCTGAAGAGCTACTTCAGCTTTGCTTCGAGTCAAACTGGCTAACTGCAGCATATAGGCATATGCTAGATTGTACCTTAGACATGAAATAAACACATATTTTGTTAAACAACACAAAAAGCTTCAAAGTAGCTTTGTGACATTTAACATACCATCAACATTAGCAATCTGAGGACATCACAGGCAAGTTTTAGGCAGGTTAGGCAGCTCAGTAGCTTTGGGTCTTTGTAACATGCAGGGCTGTACGTAGAGCTCAAAGGGAGCTGCAGCAAACTGACAAGGGCAGAAACGTGAGCAAATATGTGTTATTGCTCCAAGAAAATCTTGTGACGGATTGAGTTTATAATTGAAATTTGATGTACATTTTAAAAATTAATCTCTCCGTTTTCCATCATTTTCTTTTGAAACCTCTATCTTGGGTATTGTGGGCAGATCTCCAGGAGCACAAGTTAAAATATTCATACACATGTTCATGACATTACTGAGGAAAATCCCAAGGTATGTTGATTCAGATCAGCAGGATTTGATTGTGAATTCATGGGGGTTCAAAGTGCTTGCTGCAATTATAAAGTGTCACAACAGTATAGTCGCACAGCCTTGACATGAAATTTGCCTGCTCTCTGAAAGAAAAACATTGCTTGGATCAGAGGTTGGAGTCTTTATCATGTCCTCATTTTCCAGTCTTTCATCGGGAGATTTGCTTCATCTCTACACATGAGGGGGTGGAGCGTTGGTGTAAATGTGGTGCTTTACACAAGTATCAACAACAAAAGAATGCTAAAAAGATAACATTTATCACAAATGAGAAGGGAAACCATGCAGTCAATCCAGCCTGGTTTGCATTTAGGATTTGATCCATGAGTAATTGGTGTGGGCATGAGTTTAGGCAGAGGTGGGATGAAGAAAGAGGCAAATATCCCTCTCAGGATTGGAGTAGGCCTGTGCCTGGGTGGATTGAGGATTTCACACAGCCAAGGGTCCACGATGAGGTTTGTTCTTGGAGTTTGCGGCCTCATTAGTGACCCCTTGCTCATCCAGGTTGATGTTGCTGGTGGACGCGTGGTGAGTCAAAGGATCCCGCCCATGACGATAGACGTCAAGGTATAACAGACCTAACAGACAGGACAGAGAAAGTCCACGTGAGAAGATACAGATGATAGCAGATAGCAGAAAAATAAAGAGGGCATGAAGGTAGTTGTGAAGGGTAAAATAATAATGGGTTTGTGGAAAAGTGACTTAGAAAGAACTGAAATAGAGAAGAACTAAAAGAATTAGACCTTTCCCCCAAAATTGGAGCATCTCTTGGAGATCAATGTTAAAATAAGTTAGTTGGTTGATCCAAATGTCCATCATGCAAATCAAGACACTTTTATCCATTGTTCTCCAAGATTTCTGTGAACTGAAGTATCCTGTGTTGAATATTCACCATGCATCTTGAGTAAATGATGAAAAGGCTCTTTTTAACCCAAAGAGGTCAAAAGGCAAAGAATCTCTAATAGTGAATGGCAGAAAGGCAGAAACTTCTTTGTGAATCCATGACCTCTGTGCATTGCCTTTTAACTTGCTCCATACCTATTCCTCAATGTGAACAGGACACGAGTCCTCATCTGTCCATTCCACAGACATCCAGGAAGATAGAGAAAGACAGATGGGAGATGATGGAAGGAAAAACAGAGACAGAAAAGAGAGAGAACACAGCACATTTACAGCACATCAAGAGATACAACCAGCCATCCACAGAAAATGAGAGTTGGATTGAGAGAGTGGAGAAGCTCGGTCCTTAGAAATAATGAGAGAAGATGATGATGGAGTCTTTTTGAGGGGAAAAAAAGGACTTTCACTAGAAACTTTTACCTTTAATCAACAGGAGGTTCAATGAAATGTCTAAGTGATTTTCATTTTCTATAAATCCTATATTAAGCATGAACTTGATAATGACCACATACAGTATATGGACACTTAATTGGCACTTGAAAGTGTATTGATTTCATTGCACAACATAAAATATCAAACCACATGACATACTTTTCAATCAAAACATTTCACTAAATTGGTTTCCAAACTGGCTTGTGGGAACTCCCAGAGGCCACACGAGTTCAGTAAAAATTAGTAAATACATGTAAAAAGATAAATAAATAAATGATTATATTATATTATATTACAAATACATAAATTATAAATAAAAGTATTAATTTACTGAATTTGACCTTTATATTCATTTGTATATCATGGGATTTTTATCACAATTATTTTATTCCACTGAAAAAACTGTCAACTTAATAGAAAGTAAATATTTTAACATTTACACATATTGATGAAATGATGTATTTGTACAAAATAAATCTACAGCTACCTATATTTTTTATAAAGGGAGTCCTTTGCACGGGATCATCATCATAATGTAATCAAATTCAGACACTTAAGTGTGGCTTATGTGTCCAAGTACTTTTTGGCCAATTTATATTTATTTTCAACTGTGTAGTAGTCATGATGACTAAAAACATAATGATGATGTTGCTGATGCTGATGATTAATAGTGTGTAAGAATCACATTTGACTATCACAAATCTCATGTGAAAAGCTTCATTAATGTCCATCCAGAGAGAATGATTTCTCTGGATGACAGTAACCAAGAGTTGGGGATTAATAGTATTTGCTGGCAAAAGTGTGAGGATGAGCAGAAAAATGAAGTGATGAACATAGAGATGGAGGGAGACGCAAAGCTACTTTGAGCTGGCAGACACTGAACATGAACTTAGCTATTATTACTTTGACCCAGAGAGATAGAAACAATTCATACATGTTATAAACTCACACATACACATAAACACAAAGAAAAGAGGGGGGTTAAAGGGCATGACCACTGTACCAATTAATGCTATACAAAATTACAGCAGGGTCAAAGAAAGGGCGTGCATGAGCAGAGAAAGCCAATAGTGTTTTAGAACCAGTTGCTTTTTTAAAGGGACACCTTGAAACCGCCTCACCCAATCCCTTCCAATCAGAAAGTCCATGTTCGAGAGGTTGCCACTCACCAGCGAATCGGCCGTCAGGAGGCTGCTCATTGTCCAGGCCTATCATACAGTGGGTGTCAGACTGCCCCTGATTGTTATTGTCAAACTCTGGACAAGGCACCTCGCTCCTCCTGCGCCCACCTGCAAGCGAGGTCAGAGGTCAAACAAGAGCAGCCGAGGCAGGGCAGAGCAGCCGAGTGGAGAACAGCAGTGAAGGGTCAGAGCAATAGGGTGCAGGATGCTACTCGGCAGCCATTTAGTGATGGCTGTGGTTGATGGATGCACACATACTCATGTGAAAGCAGAGCGGATGCGATCGGCACATGCACGAGAACACAACCGGTGAACTCTTTGACACTCATTTAGTAAGCATTCACCACATTAAATAAGAAACAGATGAAAAAATGTATATGCAAAAAGGGAATTAGTTACAATAGAAAGAAAACTCTAAAAGCAAAACCTCAACCCTTTTTTTTAAATCAACAATTAGTTGTTTGAAAGAATTTGTAGTATTAGTACAGATGCACACTCATTATAAAAAATTAAATACATACAATAATAGATAGAAAGCTAGATACTGGATGTGTCTGTAAAATTCAAATGCCAAGTCTACTTGTATGTGGGCTGATTAAACAAAACATAAAAAATGAACTACATTCACCTTAAATGAGTCATGTCATATTTATATTTGTAGTGAATGACCTTTGGCACCTGCAAACATAAGTTACTCATCAAGCAGGTGTGTGGGCAGAGTTAGAAGCTCTTGTCTTGTGGATGAAGAGCCACCTATATTGCAGTGTTTTTTCTCCTCAATCTAGTGTACAGTGTCGTGAATCGAGATAATTACAGCCAATAGCTGAGGTTGCAATTACCATGTTCTTTGGTGGGAGATGCACAATCTTCCTCAGTCACATCATTTCCCTGAAGACGAAAATACACAGTTGAATAAATAATAAATAGAAAACAAATAGCTGGGTTTAAGATGGTTGGCTGTTTGAAAGTTTCACCTCTGAATCCTGTTCTTCAAGAATGGCAGCCACAAAGTTATGCCCTTTTGCCTCGTTGGGGATTTCCTGTGGACATATGTAAATATGGTCTCTGTAAGACACAAAATGATTTGCAAAAACATCTCTAGGCATACATTTCTACATTTTTTGTGCAATGGGGATTGAAGTTTTGGTTACAGTGATAACTTTTGACCTATGAATTTCCATGCCTTCCCAATTTTTGTAATTTTTCACAAATAATAATTTCACAATGAATAATTTCTAGCCAATGAAATAGGCAAGGAAAGCTTACTTATATAGCACATTTCATCAAAATAGTGTATTACATTAAATTAAATAATAAATAAAAATTTGAATGCCTTTATATTTTTTTTGAATGCCTTTATATTTTAAACCCAAAATTGAAATGCAGAAACAAACTATAGAGGTAAAACAAAAAAATCGAACTCAAGAGTGCAAAACTCACTCTACAAACAAGAATGTAACTTTACTTCTTTAAAAACAATGTTTAGTTACATGTATGTTTGTAGAGTGAGTGTTGTACTCTTTTATAGAGTTGCTATTTTTTTATTTTATTAATTTCCATGATTTTTCTAGGCCTGGAAATCCCAATCTTAATATTATCAGATATAATTAGATTATTCATTAGCCTGCAAACCTAGATATTAACCACAAGGCTACATGACTACAACTACTGTTTGAAGCTCAGATGACAAAAACTATAAAATCAGCATCAACTAAAGCATCTAAAGATAACGAACAAAAGTGATGAATTGTCCTGCATCCATGCCTTCTAACTGACCTACCTCACCCTCATGTTGGGAAGGGGCTCGGCTCTCTGCTGGTGTCTCTGCGGCCTCCTCTCCCTCTGCCCCAGCCATGTAGGATCCGGACATTGAAGAGAGTGTGTCGGTGCTAATCTGAGAGTGCTGGCTATGAGAGGACGCCATTGACATCACAGACTGGGCCAGGCTGCTGCTTACTGGGTCTGATGAGGGCAGGAATAGAAAGAAAAACAAATGAAAATGAGTGAGCTCTGATGTGTGTTTGAGTGAGTTAGATTTAGTTCACTGAAAAGCTGTACCCTCTGGGGAGGTGATTGTAGAGGAGAGAGGGGTTCCGTTGCAGGATGACTGATCTATGGCTCCCGAGGATGACAGAGTGAGGTTGTCACTTTCAGGAGTCACTCCAGACTGCAGGAAAATACAAACATAATGATAATCAGATGGACGCGATGTCACTGTATAATAAGTGTGGGGGTAAATACAATACTGTAAGTATTATATAATCTTCCATAACATGTCAATTTGGCTCATACATACAGTATAATGTATGTATGAGCCAAATGGTGATTGTGTATTCTGGGATTATTCTGGGATCGTGTATTCTGGGATTTCTTATTATTATCTCATTGATCACAAAATCAGCATATTAGAATGATTTCTGAAGGAGCATGATGAAAAAAAAATATATTAAAATGGTTCAAAGTTATTTTAAATTATGATAATATTTAAAAATACTGTTTTTTTACTGTATTTTTGATCGAATAAATCCAACGTTGATGAGCATAACAGAGTTCTTTCAAAAACTAAAAAAGTAACAAAAAATGCATAAAATAATATGTATAAAATACATTTATAAATGTTTGAGATGCATGTACCTCTTGCTGTTCTACATGCAATTTTCTCCTGCATGTTTGCACTTCAGACTCACTGCATGACTTCTCATCCTCCTCCTCAGGCAGCACTGAAGAATTCTGGGAGAGGGTTCTAGAGAGTTTCCAGAATACATGATTAGCAAGGACTCACTTCTCTGCCTTGTTCTTCAGGCTGTAAATTGACTGTTTTTTTTGTTGTAAATTGAAATGTTTTGCTGACAATAAATGAATGGTTATACCAGTAATACTAAAATACTACACTATTCAATCTGTCAGTTAGGGCTCACTCACTTAGAGCCACTCTTCTTGTGTTTCCCATTTTGGCTGGAGTTGACAGAGTGTTCTAGTGGTGAGAGGGAGCGCACAGGCGTGTGGTGGCTATCGCTGCCATATGTGGGCGTAGATCCAGAAACATGGCCCCTGGTGAGGCCCTGAAGTGGAGGAGCAGATGGCGACGGGTTCAGGGGCCCATTCAAGGCCTCCAAAAGGGACACAGCCTCAAAGCCTGGTGGGATGTGCTCTGATGCCTGTAGTAAATATACATGTGGCCGTGAACAGCAGTACAGTTTGGAAGCATAACAACATTTTCATCTTTACAGTAGTATGAATACACAATGCATACAGTATGGTTTTGCATTGAGGTGCCCCTATATTGCTTTTTTGAATATTCCCTATTATGCAGTGTGTAATAGATTTTGTATTTTCAGTCATCAGATTCATTTACATTGTGACTGTTTATCAGATGTAATCCACTCTGTCTGTGTCTGCAAAGGTGTGTTCCAAATGGCCCATTCAGATATATGGCCCACAGAAACTGATTGGTGTGAATGACAAAGACTCAGCATTGCTCAGAGTGGATTAGCAAGTTCGATGGATCTCCTGTGGGAGGTCCTGACAGGTTTCTATTGTCTGTAGCCCATAGCCTTT
>JAOTRC010000014.1:17349925-17367238 GCA_027497675.1 Cyprinella lutrensis | reverse complement strand
ACAAAGACGCAGCAGTGCTCAGAGTGGATTAGCAAGTTCGATGCATCTCCTGTGGGAGGTCCTGACAGGTTTCTATTGTTTGTAGCCCATAGGCTTTGTCTTTGTGTATACAGCTCTGTCTCACAGACAGAACTTTGGGTTAAGTTTGTTCAAGGGCGACATGCTAACATCGCCGCTGAAGGACTGCTACACTACAAACCTTCAATTATTTCTTCTCCCCGCAAGAACTGGTCAAGCTTACTTATTTTATGTATTGGAGAAATCTAATACATTGGCGAGCCACCCAAATCTACCCCACCCAATGATCGGTAACACCAAAATCCAAAAGTGTAATATAGCTGTTTGTGAAAGTAAAATGTCTGCAAAGTTTTAAAGATCACAGAGCACAACAAATAAAGACGCTGTAAGACCAATCACAACCAACTTGGCCGTCTGATCAATCAGAGCAAAGTGGGCTTACTGCAAGGAGGGGTTTAGAGCGACTGAATCTTCAAACGTTTTCAGACTCTTTGAGAAATTAGGTGAAGTGCAATGTATATTATGAGAAATTTTTTTTTTTTTTTTTACCTTGGATGCAAGGTAGGAGACCCTCCAAAACAAAATTAGGAACCTTTAATATAATAGTGTCATATTTAAATAAAAAAAATGTAAGTAGTCAGAGAGAGTCTGACTACTTACACCAGTGACGTTAGTACTTCTAACAAAGTCCATCTGTATTCACGTGTAGCCCCAGGAATTTACTCATTTTGGACCCGTGATCAGCTATTTTCAGTTTTTGACAATCGATGAGGCACAATAAAGCAGATTGAAATGTGTGGCTGCATTTTTTAGCTATAAATAGATTTGAATATATATATGTATATATATATATATATATATGTGTGTGTGTGTGTGTGTGTGTGTGTGTGTGTGTGAATAAAGCTATGTATGAACACTGTGAACCAAATGTGTTACCGAGTGTTCCTCTGAATCTGACGTCTGCGAGGTGATAACAGGGTTGAATCCAGTAGGTGTGAGCGGGCTCAGTTTTTTCCTCATCGCTCGTATTTGAAGGAGGGCACGAAACGCTAAAATTGAAATGAGTAAAATATTTTATCAGAGACATTGCAAACATAAATCAATAACTTGAATAAATGTCTTATGTTAAAAAAATTGCATCAACTAGCATGAATACATGCCCGTTTACTCCAAGGATGATAACTACAACGATAACAATTCAGACATAAATAAAAAAACATTTTAAATTTAAAAGAATAGTCCACACCACAACTATACCAATTAACAGCAGAGGAATAATTTAGTTGAAATCCCTTTTAAAACTATTTTTTTTCCAGCTGATAAAAACATTGACAGCCTGCTTTAAAGAGCTCGAACATTTAAAGTGACAGAAAACATAACCACTGTGCATGCTTATGATAAACAGAATGTTATTGTGCATGGATGGGTGTGGACGCTATTATAGTTATTATCGATATAGTTATCTTTATAGCTATTGTTCTTAGTGTGAACAGAGTCCACAGTTTTTTGTTCATTGAAATAAACCCCAAAACATTAATGTATGAGACACTATAAATGCAAATATTATCTAAGCAATGTTATATTTTCATAAATATAATAATCTTAATCAAAGAGTCATGTTGAATTAGTCTAGTACAGGGGTGGGTGCTTACGTAGTCGACAGATGGGGCAACAGTTGGCCTGGTAACGCAGTGTGTCTGCACATGCATTGCACAGGCACAGGTGTCTGCAGGGCAGGATAAGTGTGTCCCGTACGTCTGACAAACACACCACACATTCAGCGCTGTTGTCGCTAATCTCATCTTCAGCCACCTGTAAATTTGAGTGTGTCATTTTTTTACATTTTTATACCAAGTAATGAATGAAAGCTTATAAGTGACAGATGTAGTCTGTTATTTTTGTGAAGTGGATGATGATGTACCTTTGATTCTTGACTATTGTATTTGTTCTCTATGCCGTAGATCTCCTGCAGGAGGTAACTGACACCATCCACCTAAGATAAAATCATGATAGGCTTAAGAGGTTTATTGAAAATTTGATAATCAGCTATGCCAAAAAAAAAATTATATATTTCGAAAGTCATTTTACATAAAAAGTAAGAGGGCCCTTACCACTTGTTTCTGTTTCAGAGGCTTGACACAGTAACTTCCATCCATATGCTAGGAGAAAAAGACAGCAATATTATATAATCACTAGTCGTTACAGTAAATTTACTTTAGTCAGATAAACTAAACTGGTTTTAATTACACTCAAAAGATATTTAAATTCAATTAAGTTCAAATCTATTTGTATAAAAAGTACATTTCAGAAATTGACATAGAAAAATAAAGTAAGCTAATCATAATAAAATACAGTTAGTTAATCATGTATTAAATCACTCCGATTACCTGAATGATCATTTTAAGGGTTAGATCAGGTAGAAATAGTACAACTGCACACTTTATCTGTTTCATCTAGTCCTTATTTGCATAAGCAGAACACAGTATGAATTGGGCATTTCTATTTTAATTCTTTTATTCAAATAATTTAATATAAATGCTGTTCTTTTTAACTTTATTCATCAAAAAATGCTGGAAAATGTATAATGGTGTCAACAAAAATATTAAGCAGTTCAACTGAGAACGCATCAAATCAGAATATTAAAATAATTTCTGAAGAATCATGGGGTACTGAACACTGGAATAATGTCTGTTAGAAAGTCACATGAATAAATTACAGTTTATAAACATACAAATTTAAAGCAGTTATTTTTTGATTGAAATAATATTTCACAATATAGCTGTTTTTACTGTATTCTTATTCAAATAAAAAACAGCCTTAGTGATCTTCTTTTAAAAACATTAAAAATCTTAACGACTGTAGTGTATAAAAATATACAAAATATGTTTTACACAAAAAAAAAACATACCTTCTCAAAGGATGCAAGAAGAACATGGGAGTGTCCCAAGTGTTCTGCACAACAACAAAAACAAGGTCCAAGATATTTATATATATTTCAAAATATATTTCTACATGTTATATCCAATTACATCCAACTCACCATCTCCCTCATCCACAACTGCTTGTACAACCATGGGGTAGATGTCTCTATCCATGTCAAACAAAAGCTGTGTAACAATAAACCGCAATACCATATTTAACCAAAGTGACATGCATCATGAATTGCTCAATGATTTTTTTTGAATGAGTCAGATTAGGACTAATTAAATTTCAATCTGACCTATTTTGAACCCAAAAATGCAAAAAGCACAAAACAAGGACACAGCTAGCAGATGTGTTACCTCCTCATCTGCCCATTCTGACAAGTTGACGTAATGAGAGGGCAGACAAAACTGTTGGCAGACGCCGCGTTTGAAATGCACCGTCTCTGACTGCAGAGAGCTGTCCTGCGGCAAGTATCTGTCAACAACACACAATGAACAGAGCGTTAAAACCTAAGCTTTGATGTCATATCCCAACTTGCTGCTCTTCGCTCAACTGGTAAAGGCTGAGCTTGATGCGTTTTATTAAAAAATCATTTTAAAAAAGGAGTATTCAATGTGTGTCTAATGCTTAACTTACATTGGCACACCATTGTGAAACTCTTCAATGGCTTGGTAGTATATCGTGATGGCAACTTGTGTGTCGGCATCAAAGGTAAACTCGATATTGTAGCAGCTGTGGCTTTTTCCAACTTCCTGTCCAGGAAGCTTCATGTCTTCACTACACCTGAAGTCAAAATTTCAAACTTTACTAGATACTCCAGTTAAGATTTTAGCAAAAATGTTTCACAAGAGTAATAGGCAGAAAGATACATACTATATTTAATAAAAGTAACATCAGGGTTTTATCTAATCAGATGCTCTATAGAATATGATATAAAATACAAATACAAGTATCAACCAAAAAAATGGGTTTTGAATCAAGGCTAAAGACTTTTAAAACGGTACAATCCCTTCAACATATGCCATCCAAATGTCCTGTTTTAACAAATACGTCACGAATATGGTGTAGTAAAGGTTTTTGCGAGGACAATCTCACCGGACAAGCCGCAGAGTGTCTTTTCGGATGTTGATGAGACTGCGGAGGGTCTTGACCGGCTCAGGAGGAGGGGGAGCATTGTACGGGAACTACAATCACAATCACAGCACAATAAACGCCTTGGAGTCAGGATGAAGTTATTGTTTATTATAATGTTGGAGAAGCATTTTGCCCTGTTTTATCAGCTGACATATCTGATACACAAATATGATCTCTTACCAAATTGAAAAACAATCTGGCAATAAATCCACATTACAATAAAGCCACATTACAAGCTATTTTGTGGATGCATGAGTGTGTGCATTTCCTCTAGAAAAAAGCAATGCACAGGCATGCCCACGTGCCAGAGAGGCACGGCGCATGTGTACGTGTGTGGGTCAACACAGGGTGAGCCTGTTGCCTCCCCTTTCCCCCTCCCGAGAGTTCAGACTGAATGTGGCTCTCTGTACTGCTTGCGGTAAGCCGTTGCTTAAATCCACAGCATCACTAGCCTGTCTGCTTAGAGACGGGCCCCGCAGCTAATGCACACAGTGTAAATAAAAGACCCACCGCATACAGAAATACATGTATGCATTCATAAAGCACACATGAAGTACATATCAGGATAAAACTCTGGATGAAGTGAAACATGAGACATTGAGCCAGAATTGCACATATAATCCTGTGAATTATAGAAGCTTCCACCAACATATAGTAATTTACATGAAACTAGCGTGAATATCCAGTTAAAGTAACAGTCCTAAGCAGACATCATAACGGCTCAAATACGAGTCAGAATTATGAGGAAAATACAGATATTAATCTTTATATTGTAAATGTATGAATATGCATTACATTAATTCATATTATATTTATATTATTGAACATACAAATATATTTCAAAATATTTTTCATACGTGTTTTTAAAATATGTTAATAATATAAAATATTATATAAAAAGTTATATGTAATTTTAAGAATATATACCTTTTGTAAAATATCTATTATTTATATGTAATGTAATAAAATGAGTCATGAGGCATTCTGTTTTTGATCAGTTTTGGAAATGAGATCACGATAAGATCAATGAATGGAACAGAATCATTGGTTTCATGGCCTCCTATAATAATCAGTCAAAAATGGCTGCATCTAAACTATATTTAATTTTACTAGGAATTGAAATGTATTCTTACCACAACTGGTCTGTTGCCTAGGAAGTTGAGGTCAGTGTTTTCACCAAAGAGGTAGCCTTCAGGATGAGTAGAATCAAACTTCTCTCCTCCCATTATAAAATGGCTAGCAAAATAATTCCCTGCATGACAACAAACACATCAAATGTTACAGATATTGATAATTACATTTATATGTACATTTGTCTCACAAAATGTAGATTGTTCCAAAAAGTGTATCATTTAAAAAAAAGTATCATGAGTATAAAAGTGTATCATGTATCATTTCAACTTAATGAGCATCACCAACCCACTGTCTCAGCACTGTCAAAATGTTTTATCAAAAATACAATTTCGACTAATTTAAAATGACTACATTGTAGTACACTAACACAAAGTCATTGCTTTCAGATGAGGTAGAAGAAGCTCTTTAAGGTTACAGATGCACATTTTAATTATTTAGCAACATGTAGACTACTAAATGGTGCATAAAATGATAAGTAGATGCAAAAACCACACATTAGACAACTGAAAGGTTAAAAATTAAGACAGATACAGTAGACTGGGGAACCAATAGATTAAAGAAAGACAAGCTCAAGGACAGACAGAGGATATAGGCAACCGCCATGGGACGATACAAGGGTAGATAGATGAACAAGCTTGAAACTGGAGCAGAAGGGAGCCAGAATCAGGCACAAGTCCCAGGCTGCACGTAAAGCGTATCTGGTTACTAGTGGTTAACACACCGACATTCATCTTCTCATCTGCCTGTCTCCTCAACAATCAAAAGATTTGTAAAACATAAAACTAGCTTGTTGAGTGCTGCTTTTTCGAAACATACAGGAAGGTTATCTTGTCTGAAAATAAACATAGTAAGTTAATATATTGGGTTAGCAGAAGCTACAAGTCCACATAGCTCACAATACATTCCTTTTACCTACAGTGCAGTGGACACTTATTTCAGATTCAGGTTTAATGCTGAGTTCGAAATAACTGATACATTAGCTCTAATTGTGGTGCATTTCAGTAGACACAGCACCACTGGGAATGATGGGCCCCATTTCAATATAAAGGCAAGCATCTATGGGCCTACTGTGCAACTCAGATATAGACTTGGTGACCAAGAAACAGTGGGTGGTGGCCCCAGACCCTTGGAGTTAAAATGAACTCTGCATTTCTATTACAAGAAAACAATTAAACTAAATCCTACAAGCCAAGTGTATCTTAAAAGCCTAATAATATTTCCAATATGAAAGTGTAGGCCTATAAAATCAGAATATGGGTTCTCTATTGAGCTCAACCGTTCAGTTATTAAGATATAGCCTAATATAATATACAGTAAGAGTAATAAGAACAGTAACCATTATAATACGATATATGAATATAATACAATATAGCCTAATATAATATGTATTTAATATATAAATGTGTTATTTTCTCACCAGATTTGGGTGGGTATCTGTAAACAGAACTGGATGGTATATCGATCTCCTCCACTCCTGCATTCTGACGGCTTGTCAAAGCTCCCATTTCAAAAAGCCAAAAATTCAAATAACACTGAATGATTGCACTCCTATTGCTGTTTCGTCTCCAGTAGTCCGAACATTTCCTTCTTCGCCTTCAAAAGCCCGTAATTTTGCTCTTCGCTTTTATATTTTTGGCCACGGACAGGATTAGTTGGTGCTCTTAATGCCCTGTAAGCTCCGTACAGAGTCCCTCGTTGTTTTGTCTGCAGACACAAGCTGCGTTTTGCGTCCTGCAGACTGAAGCCCTGTTATAAGGCTGTCTCTATCTCCGTCGTCGGCATCCTTGGCCAAGATGCAAAGCGGAGTGAGATGCTTTCTATATGACACAGTTTCTCGGTGTGTTAAACATCATCATCATCATCCCTGTATCCTCTGTTCTCCGAGAGCTTAAGCGATGGGATGCAGATGAGTAACAGTGATGTAGAAACAAAATAACAGGGTAGAACGGCAGTGGGCATGAATCATAATGTCGAAATGGGCGGGAATTAGAGGACCGGATGTTGATTATATGCATAATATTAACAAATAAAAACATAATATCAAGATAAATGTTATTTCAAAGTATATTCTATAATGAACAACACTTTATTAAGCATAGCTGGATTAACATAAGTTTAATTTTATCTAGCTATTGAAACAGCCTACCCAGACAACAACATAGTATCTGGCCCACATCTGTAATCCTCACTGCCCAGATGTGGGCCAGATCTGGGCCAACACTATGTTTCTTTCTGGGTACATCTTAATATTAATAGTTTAACATTATATCACTTCCACACAATTTTCTGTAAATGCAAAACATATGGTACAGACTGCTAATAAAGCAGCGCAAGGCTTTGTAATGTGTTCTCTGTTACTTTTCTTTGCGCCAATGGAATAATAGGCTATAAGGATTTTTAATATTGTTTTAAAAAGATTGCTTTGACCGAATTGTATTTATATATCATATACAAATCCTTAAAATTACAATTGAACAAATGTTTAAGTATGGGGCAACAAACGTCTTAAGTAAAACACAAAACCTCCTGATTTGAATGGAGCTCAATGGAGCCGAAAGGCGCCCCCTGCTGGAAGCACTCGTTTTGTCTCGACAGAAAACCGTATATCGGCTAGTAAGATTTGCTGCTCAATGATCAGTGCTGTATTACTGTCCCCCGAAGCGCTATTGGCCTCCCCTGACGTCAGGCTTAAATCCAGACTTGAGGTTTTGCGCAGTACAATCACATCCTGCCTCGCCAAACGTGACCTTCCCCGAATTTTGGAAGTGATTCACTGCAGTGCACTAAAGACACTATAGGTAAAAGGTGTTCAATTAGTAGACATGTGTCACCGAGCCCTATTTAAATGTATTGTTTTTATATTATTAGTATTTGTCACATTATACATTTGACAAACAAGTTAGGGAAAGGAAGATATTAGTCGCCAAGGGATTAAATATAACGAATATAGCAAGAGAGTGCCAAAAGTAAACAAGTAGCCTACAAAGCCTAATATTTATATCAATATAATTGTTATTGTTATATATTAGATAGCTTTGTGATCACATTAGACTACTGTAGCCTAAACGTATGCCTACACAATTCAGTATAATCACATTTGTGAGTAGAGCGCAAAGCCCCATTTTGAATAAGTAGCCTGGTTATTTCAAACCATTGAATAAAGCAAAGTAAAAAAAGAGAAGAAGAATAAGAAGAAGGGTTATGGTACACAAACCATCATTTCATTTTCCCACAATTAGGCCGAGCTCATGTTTTTTTAATTATATGATATTGTTATTTTTTATTATATATTATTCATTTTAAACCAGTTGTTATTTAATAATGTATACCACATAGCCTAGTATAATAGGCTATACTTCTATATTTTGCATTAGACCTAACTTACTTATTGTTGTCTTTGCATTGGCAATGCTTTTGTTGCTTAATTTGGTTCAATCTTTTAGATGGCAGGGATGTCCAAACATGATTATCCTCATGATAGGGACTGCCATCCTAAAATTTAAAAGGCATCTATAAAAAGACCCCGATTACTGTGATTAATTAATTTTATATATAGGCTTAAATATGATTTAGACCATGTTTAGTTTCCTTTACATTGCTGTATTATTATATTTTTATTCGTTTATTCATTCCAAGCAATTTTCACAGGTTAAAATTGTGACCAGAAAAAAATAAGCTTTTTTTGATTGGGCTCGAATGTGGTAAATGCAATCAATGGTTTTGTTTGTTACGTTTTATTCCCACTCGTGCTGAAATTGCTCTATTTGGTTTCTAGACAAGAGGCTCTCCCGAACAAGTAACGTGTAGGGTAAAACAGATGCCAGAGGTGGCAGTATTTCTCACCTTGCAAATGAAATAAAAGCCAAACTCGAAACTCCATCAACCACGGAAATCCGGTTGCCGCCATTTTAGAGTGATATCATCCGTTCGGCGTGTGCCTTTCGACTCTCCCGAATGGTTCAATATCTTCTCTCTGAATCTCGCTAAAAAACGATTGTTTTGCGCATAACCTATTACAGTAGAGTTAGTGATTCAAGATGAGCTACGGCAGACCTCCGCCCGACGTCGAGGGCATGACATCTTTAAAAGTCGACAATCTGACTTACCGCACGTCCCCTGAAACGCTCCGGCGGGTTTTCGAGAAGTATGGCCGGGTTGGGGACGTCTACATCCCGAGAGACCGGTACACAAAAGAAAGCCGTGGGTTCGCCTTTGTTCGTTTCCATGATAAGCGGGACGCCGAAGACGCAATGGATGCCATGGACGGCGCGCTTCTGGACGGACGCGAGCTGCGCGTGCAAATGGCGCGATACGGGCGCCCGCCAGATTCGCACTACAGCCGCCGTGGAGCCGCGCCGAGGAGGTACGGTGGACATGGACGGAGAAGCCGCAGGTATGTCCTTCATAATCAACTATTTTAATTCCTCGATTTTAATTTGCTGTGAATTAATCATATCTTCGAAGTTCAAATTTGAGGCCCTTAGGCCTCAAGGTACGTTAACTTAAGTTACTGAAAACACGTGTTATAATCCTTGTAATGCTTTTAGATGCTAACTTTAGTAGTTGTTAACCTTTTTTACATGTAATTTGTTTGATTTAGTTCATTTGTTAACTGTTTGTATCGTTGCCTCGTAACTATGGCGTAGTAGCTAATAATTGCTCAACTCATTTGTGAGCGATCCGATTCAACAAAGATTGGTTCTTTTGAGCCGAATCTTTTCAGTGAATCGATTGTAGCCATAATTCTAAAGCATTTCTATCTAGCGGTTTTATTACACTCGTCTTTTAGTAGTACTCTACAAAAAAGTTGCATTGGACCACGTGATAATACAAAATTTAACACATTGTTAAAAAATTGAAATTAAAAATTGTACATTGAAACTAATCGAGCCGGTATTGAGATTTCTCGAGTGTTTATGTATGGCAATTACTCGAATGACTGGCAGAGATCTAAACCTTCATATTTGTTTACTTAATAGTTTGTAATCCTGTTTAAATTTTATCCCCTACTGATCTGTTACTAGAGGAGGTTTTTAATGTCTCTTGCAGTGTTTGAACTTTGTGTAAATAATACATCTGTGTACCTTTGTTTGTTTTTAGCCGTAGTCCTAGGCGTAGGAGGCACAGCAAGTCCAGGAGCAGGAGCCGTTCCCGGTCCCGTAGCAGATCTCGCTACAGCCGATCCAGGTCAAGGTCCTACTCCCGTTCCCGCTCTCGGTCCCGTTCCCGCTCCAAAACCCGCACACCACGCAGAAGCAAGTCCAAATCTGCTTCCAGGTCCCGCTCAAGATCTAAATCCAAGTCTCGCTCCAGGAGTCCTACTCCGAGATCAAACAAAGGATCCAAATCAAGATCCCGATCAAGAAGTAGACCCAAGTCGCCAGAGGATGCTGGAGCCCCCGCTGAATCGTGAAGTGTAGGTGAGTCTAATGCTTTGTATAGAAGTAATTACTTTATTGCAAGTAGGGGGATTTTTACTTTCATTCAATATGTCTAATTACAAGTGCATCTTTTAGCTTTTTTTGTTAATAATCCTTAATAGTCCTAAACTTGATTGATTTGAGCAGACCCCCATGTAACTCATGCCTAAAGTGGGGAAAGTGAAGGCATGCATTTTCATAACTTAAAATAGCTGTTTTAAAATGAGAAATACGGTTTCTCGCCCCTCTCTACTTTCCTCTTTCATCAAGTCCTTCAAGACATCTGCCAATGCAGTAGAACGGTAGATGCATTATCTTAATGGAGGTGTCCGGTTTTACCTGAAGTTTAGTCTGATTAGATGCTGTTATTCACAGCATCTGTCCGGTGTCTCTGAATCTGCATGACTTTTAAAGGTTTATTTTTAATACGCACCCTTAACCTCACATGGATATTTGATTTGGAGCTGTCGTGGGTACAGAACCGTAAGTATGTGTTTGTTTTGAAACGTGTACCAGCCAAATTCCATTGATTTCATCTAAATGTGGAATTCTTTCCTCCAAGCTGCTGATTCCAGTTTGCAAAAGAGGAGTTTGGGGCAGTTTGAGAGCAGTTAGTGTGTGATCCGACCATTGGCTGCCTGCTGCTGATTGGCGGTTGCTATGGAGCAGGTCGGTCTCATTGAGTGTTGAGGTGGTGTTGAGGTACGTCTGCTGGACAATGGACAGACCTTTCCATCATCCTTGTCACAAACTCATGTCTATCGTGGCATAGGCAAAAGTGGGATGGATACGGGTGTGTTCTCAAAGCCAGTTCATGCTGTCAGGCTGCTGGGTGTCCGAGAGAGGCCTAATTAACTCATTTGGCCATTTAATACTATTCTAACTGGCAGTAAATGTGCTTCAGCTTGCCAACACTTAAAATGGCTTTGAGAAATTCATATTTCACCCTCAGGTTTGTTTGGATCTTTTCCCTTCAGGTTTCTTGCAGAACAAATATCAGGTACACGAGGTTTCTCGCGGAACAAAAAACAGGTCTATAGATTGATGTAATTATGGCTAGTTATTTGTGTGGAAAGTGCCTGTTTGTTCTGTGTACCTGACCAAAGTCGAGCATTGCGTAATATGCAATGCTTCATTTTACGGTGATTTATTGTAGAACCTCCTCTGCTTTAATGCTCTTTGAAACTAACTATATTCTTCTTTTCTTTTAGATGATGTCAACTGGTTGACTCCTCGAGGATCGCATCGAACAGATATCCGTCTGAGGATACCCAAATTATCCATATATCAGACCGAAAGGTTATTGTAATTTGGTCTAAATCTTTTAAATGACTTGTTTCTGTTGCCCACTATTGTTTCGTATCATACATTTGAATTCCATGTGATATTAAATGGTCTTTATGCCTAAATGGGGCTACTAGTTGAAATCATTTCTCTTCAGGTTTGCTAGTTTTGTTTTCTTTCTTTTACTTTGATATTGAAACTCCCAGACTATAAAGTAAGTTCATTTTAATCAGGTTTTTGTTCTTAATAAACATTAATGGACAATTTTGGATGTTGTGCATATTTCTTTTTGACTCTAAAGGACTGTGTACAGACTGTAATTTGGCCTCTTAAGAATCATACTTTGTAAAACCATGACGTAGTGTAAACCAAGCATGTTATGGTTTAAAAGGGAAATTTCAAGACATGATTCTAATATTCTCTCTTGTGTATTTTCTATGCACTAGGCGCAGTTGCGTAGCAGTTGAGTTTTGCTGGTTAGCTGTTAAGGTGGCGTGTTGCGGTGCAGAGTGCTTGGCTGTTTCCAGTATTCTCCTGATTGCTCCTGTATAACACCTTGATTTGACTGATTTTGTTTAAATTTGGCTGCAGCGTTTGTCTTTTGCAGAAAGATCCTGCGCAAGTCCTATTGTGAAAACCCATTAAGGCAGATACCTAAGCTTATTTTACATCTCCGGAAGAGTTCTATAATTTGTGACATGCTCAATTGGTCATATGTGAATGGTAATAAAGGTTTTTTTTCTGAGTATGACTGCATTTTTGTGCATAGCTTATTATTTACTCGTCTGTTTGGTGCAAATGACACCCTCCATAACTAAAAATAAATTGTGCTTTTACAAAAAGTATTGGTATGCTCATGTGATCTCATTATTCATGGATTCAGACTAAATGCCCTTTGACAAAATCTGAAATTTTTCTTGGATGTGTGCACAATATTATAAACATCAATTATTATCTTTGAAAAGACTTGATAGTTAATCGGTCAAATGAAATTAGTGTGCTAATAAAGTCCGAGGAATGAAAATACACCCCATTTTATTACAAACAGTTAACCTGTATCTTCCATCATTAAAAGGATAGTTCACTTTGAAATTAATTTTTTGTTATGTTTTAGCTTACCTCAAGGGCATCCAAGATGTAGGTGTCATTGTTTCCACAGCATTTTCAATCCTGGTCAAACTGTTGTTGTCTGTCAGTCGTATAATGCAGGTGTGAGGGTCGACCTCAAAGAGCATGCACAGAGAAGTCAAAATTAAACACGATTTAATCAATGACTCGTTAATATAAGTACACACATTGATGACCTAATACACAAAATAAGCGGTTTGACAACGAACAGTATTTATAAAGTTTTTTACCTCTTGTTAACAGCCGTCGAACTGATCTGAATCAGATGTCCCTCCAGACGTCACGCATTATTTACACAGAGATTTTGGAAGTTTTACCTTTCACTAAACAGATACACGGAAAATCGAATTGGAAGACGTTTTAGATACGTCTATGTTTAGTTTAGATATATCGAAAACCTGCATTATATGACTGTCTGACAACACCGGTTTGACTGAAAAATGTCAAGATTGAAAATGATATGGAAACAAAGACACCTACATCTTGGATGCCCTTGAGATAAGCTAAATCATATCAAAAATTAATTTCAAAGTGAAATATCCCTTTAAATGGTTTGAACACTCAATGTTTTAAAGGTGCCATCTACCATAAAAAATCAAATCATACTCCATATTCCGTACCAGATGGGGGCAATACCTCCAGAAAGTGAATTGTGTGCGTGCCGCGGCCGCACTCGCATGCACTCTCACATCTCAGAGCGCTGTTTTGCTCTCTCTCCCTAGTGCATATTAATCAAATCATTTGACACGATAGTAAAAGGTTGGAAGACTGCAGTTTTACGTGGAGCATTCGGAGATTTTTAGATATTAGAGACTCAAAGAACAACATCTCAACACTAAATTATAAAGGCCGTCTCATAGACGCCTGTAAAAAAATATGTGTCTGTGCATTTCGACGATATGGGAAAATAAAAGCCCAGGCTATTATTTGTAGTTTTACGGTGTTCGTTTTGTTCATATTACATTTTTATTGTTAGTTTGAATTAATTTGACAGAGCATTCGCTGTTGTTGACCAAGCTAGCGCCAGTCAGAGCTGCCATTAAGTTAGCAACATTCATTCGCAGACTGACTCGGCTCGCTGATAGCAACGGCTGGCTGACTGTTTTGAATGAGACGATACGGTTACTATTTTAAGCGCGCCTCACAGTGCAGAAAATACGAGGTAGTTATGATATATAAAAAAATCTTAGCTCTCAGATTCTGTCAACTTTATCACGCAATTCAAACAATACATAACGTTACATTTTTGGTGCTTGTAAATGATACATAACTTACCAGAATGTTTTCCTCATGCATAATATCGTCCAATCATTTTTTGAACTCTTCCCTGAACTGAAATGTAGTAGTGGGTTGTACTTTCCATACAATTGACATCAGGTTCAATGACACCCACAAGCCGTGTGTGTATTTCAGTTAGGATGGTGCAGACTGCAGAGCCATGTGTGGCTCTGGATTGTGGTAACGTTACCATTTCGCGAGATGTAACAACACTGGGCCAGAAGCACTTCCTGTTTCCGTTTTTAACACTATATAAACGTTGGGATAAAGTACAACCAACAGAACATATACAACTGAATCAAAAAGTTAAACAAACACCTTTAAGATATTTTCTTTAAATTTGAAATCAAGAAACCATTTACAAACTGAAACAGGAAGTGCTTCTAGACCAGTGTTGTTTACATTTCGTAAAATGGTCTATAGCACACACTTACACACATGGTGCATGTTGAAAAAAAATGTGCGTGTTCAGTCTGTATCTTATTTCCTGGCCAACAATGGTGCGAATGTTAAAAAAAAAAGTGACAACTAACCCCTTCATGAGCATTTTATATTTGCAGTTGTCCACCATGCACCCTGTATGGGCCTTATACATACACTCTTTCAGTTCCATAGCTGCGATAATCCACGGCGGCAGAAACAGCCACTATAACAGCAGGCACTCCGTATCCAGTGAGATAGAAGTACTTGGTGCGTGAATACTCGCTTTCGAACACTTCCACCAGCATGATGTACAGCTGTACGCCTTCCAGAAACATCCATGTAAACGCCGCCAAGAAGAAGAAATGCAGCAGGGCCGCAAACACCGCACAGACGATCTGTAACAAAGGCACACACTGAGCACAAACGGTGTTGAAATTATCTATCCAGGATCTGTGTGATCTGTGACTCGCTGCTTTGAGTATTAACCGTCTGGTCTGTTATCACATCAGAAATTTCCCAATGGATTTTCAGTACTTTATCTTTGTCATTTTCCATTTGTCTTTGCTTATATTCTCCTCTCTCACTCTCTTTCTCTCTCTCTCTCTCTCTCTCTCTCTCTAAGGACACAATGAGGGTTTTTTTTTATTAATGAGAGGTCAAAGACTCCATTTCTGTAATTAACAAGAGTCAGGTGCCCAACTTGGCGACTTAAGGAATTGTGTGTGTGTTATGCAATAAATCTAAGTCCATCAAGTGTGTATATGTGGGCCTTTTCATGAGAAGCATGTGTGTGTGTTTATCATACGGGCTGGTCTGCACGGTTGATCCCGGTGAGGAAGAGCGTTTCAGCGATAAAGAGGGAGATGCAGAGGTTCTTATGGATGGTGTTCCTGTCGCTTTGGAGACCACGGAAGAAACAGAAGGTGAAGATGCAGATGAGCAGACAGACCAGTGACAGCAGGATCCCCACCCACGTTATGACGTCCAACAGCAGCTCATGCACTTGGTCTGCTTTCTGAGAAGTAGAGAGAGTGGGAAGAGGGAATGATGTTATTCAAGGTCCATATAGGTATCTACTACAGTACATGTTACCCGTGCTGGCAATATGGGTGACAATGAGCAAATTTTCAACCAACCCCGTGACGTCACATGTTAGAATACTGCACAATGGCGGCACCCTGTCGGCGAAAGGTATAAAGTTTTTTTTCTTTTACATGTTTACATTTGTCGTATTTCTTATATAATTGTTGATTATAGTGGAAATCCATCTTGTAAATCATGTAAACTTGATTGACTGTTTCATTTCTCCTTTAAACCCTACTTTTTTTGCAGCTGAAAGCATTTTAACATATATACAAATATTTAATAATTTAACATAATGTTTTACTTCTTAAATGGTAAGCATTCAATTTTTGCAGAGTCACAGATTGTGGGCCAGTGTCTGTCGAAATGGTCCATTCATTTCAGCGGTAGAGAGAGAAATTTGCTACTGACAAGACTCAGTGTTCAGTGAATGTGTGCAGTCAGGCCTGAACACACAGAAGTACACACACACTAAATGGTTTTATTAATCATTCATACATATACGCAACATCCATTAATGTAGCCTCAAGGGTGTGGGTCCAAATAGGGTGTGGGTCCAAATAGGGTGTGTATGTGTGAATGTTTAAGGTCAGTCCTCCCCTCTGCACACAACATTTACATTTATGTATATCCTGACCTTTTGCCTTTACGTTTCGTGCATAAATCTTTTCGGCAGTCTTCTGTTGGCAAGCACACAAATGCATACACCTCATGCCATGTTCATGTGTGTTCAGTTCATTAGTCCACCACACTATATTTGGACTTTACACATCTGTTTTGTCCATGTATTCCATGTAGGTTTCTATGTGTTTGTGTTTGTGTGCAGTGAGAGAGAGATGAGTGTCCTATCTGAGATAACACACATTACACAGTCTTTTAGCCCAAGGCAAGAGCCGAGTGGCTTCAGGAGACCTGTGAGGTCTCTCCTATTGGTGGATGACGTAACCTATTGCAGTGCTAGTGAGTGCAGTTCAAAGTTGGTTGTAAATCTCAGGTTAGCTATAAAGTATTCCATTCTCAACTGGATTACTAGAAGAGTACAGCATTAAAAGCAATGACCACCACTTCACCAGACATTAATAAACAACTTATGCTTCCTGTGGTCACATACAATAATATGGATGAAACTCAACATGACATTCACTGCCCAGCAGGTCCAAGTCCACAAACAGATCAACCAGTTCCCCACCATTAAAGCAACGGTGGTCCACCAGCTCAAACTAGGTTGATCAAGTTAGTACCAGGTCAACGTCTGCTCTGCCATTGCCTGTCATGCAGGGAAATCACTTAACTAGTCTGGGCCAGCTAATAATAACCAGCTTTGACCAACTAAAAAAACTTACAGAGATACCTTAAATTCATTTAAAGGGATACTCCATTTTTTGGGAAATAGGCTCATTTTACCACTCCCCCAGAGTTAAACAGTTGGGTTTTACCATTTTTGAATGTATTCAGCCATTTTTTATATATATATTTAGAAGAATAT
>JAOTRC010000014.1:17320692-17337549 GCA_027497675.1 Cyprinella lutrensis | reverse complement strand
ATAGATAGATAGATAGATAGATAGATAGATAGATAGATAGATAGATAGATAGATAGATAGATAGATAGATAGATACAAATATACCAAGATCTTTTCTCCTTTTGTATTCATTGATATTAACGTTGATCTCTTTAATTGACATCACTGCCTCTGCGAGCTGCTTCCTGTCGTGGTGTGACTCCGGAGTGGCGTTGAGCAGTTCCATCAGGAGCAGGGGGTAACGCATCACTCTCTGCACCGGCTTTATCAAGAAGGAACCTAGATTAATGTAGTTTGTCTTTCCCCTGTGACAGAACGAAAGAGTGAGAGAGGGTGATAAAGTGAATAAGAGATTTATATGCTCATCTACATAACATTCTTCATCCAGATCTCACAAAGACTGGGCTCACTGAACACACACATTGTTTTCATCCATCAATTATCCACTGGCTCACTGTCAACCACTTTAAAAAGGGTTACAGGAGACACAGTAGGCTACTAAGACATTCTAACAAAGAGAGCACACTTTCTGACTGATGGGATGAAAACAGAGGAGATCCAAATCGACAGATGAAGCATGATTTGGATGTTACGGAAATATTTAACATAATGAAGCAGTATTTTTAAAAAGTTGAGCTGCAATAATTGTTTTTCCCCCTTTGACAAATTTGTGTTAATAACTGTTTCACATTCCACCAAAAAGCATTAAATCAATTGCAAGGGAAAAAAAGACAAAAGCAGTTTAAAATATGAACCAATTTTCCCACTGGGGTCATATTCTGACTCAAAAAGTCACTGTATTGCACAACTTGCGTTTAATTTGTAGAGCTGGATAAAATTCAGATTAAATCACAACCTGCTTTTAGACGATTTTTAAAATGTAGTATAGTCCGATTTACAAATAACTCAAAGACCAGTTCTTTTAAGTGAATCAAAATGATTCTGATTCACAAACAAATGACTCTAAAGAACCGGTTCTCTTAATAAAGTTTTAATAAAAACGATCAGTCTGAAACACTTCCAAGCAAAATTTACAGCATTAACAGATGCATATTTTCTTTCTATATATAAAATATATATTAAACTATGTGAGCGCAATGGGTAATAGAACTTAAATATACTCAAATGAATCAGAATCAATTTCATTACCTAGCCCTACTCATTTGAATCAGAATATGACTCAGAATTGACAAGGAAATGACCACAAAGCACACAGAGCATACAAGTCACCCTGGTCACACAAGAGCACAAGGAGAAAAGAGTTACGCAGGTTAATAAATGTTCAGCATGCAGTCAGGCGCTTCACATGCAGTTGCGTTAAACTTACCACTCGCGGTATATCCCTCTGTCAGGGGAGAGGAGGGAGGAGGGAGGAGAGAAAGGGAACAAAACACAGTGTTGTTTTAAACCACCTCTATCTCTTGTTCGAAAAAGAAGCTAATAACATTGTTCTTGTTTCACAGCGTATTTCTAAAATAAAAGTCAAGGTTTGCCATTATGCTGCGATGAACATGAATGCAGCGGGCAAAAGGGCAAGACAAACAAGAAAATGAAAAACTATTTGTGTGCTCGATTAATAAGCTGCTTGTTGCCATGGCAACTCATGCCATGGGTGACCCTCTTCAGGAGAGCAGTAACCCTCTGTGGGGCCTCAACTGGCCCCTTTCTGATCTCCCACTGAGAGCCAAAATCAAATGTCAGTCTGAGTCTAGTACACGCAAGTGTGGAAGATAAAAGTTATAAAAGACTCCAGACATTTTTCTTCGGGACCTTTTTAGAGGATTTATTTCACTTTTTTATGGCTAGATTCATTACAGTAAGGGAATCAAAATGCTAGCCAGTGGATTTAGTGTAATTTGGAATAAAGCTAAGCTGTAGTCTTGGCAAAGTGCACACGCATTTCGCAAAAGCCTCTATACTTGGGACAAACAACTCCACGTTGCCACTCCCTACTACAACATTTCTTGGATTTTTGATAGAATCTAGTGAATATTTCCTTGTATTCTCTGTTTGATCTGGTAAAACACACAGCAAATAGCAAGAATAAACTTAACTCTGTACTAACAGGAAGTGGCCTGGCTTAAAAGACGTAGGAAAGGAGTCAAATTACGCAAATGTAGTTGCCACAGGCAAATTGTTTAAGTTCAAATAAAGTTTTTTAAATGTATAAAGCTAAAGGACAGGCTGGTAGCGATTGATGAAACGCGGTGAAACCAACAAAGCGGCGAAACTAGGTGAGGCGCATTCCTCTCCCGCCATGCATTACTAATCCACAATAACAAAGATCTGAAAACTGAGAGACATAAAGCTTCACTGTAATGCAAATAGACTATCGTGTGGGGTCTGTAAGGTTTTTCAATGTTTTCAAAAGAAGTTTGCACCAAGCCTGCATTAAAAATACTTTAAAAAACGGTAACATTGTGAAATATTATTAAGAAAATATTCAATTGTAATTTATTTCTGCGCTGGCAAAGCTGAATTTTCAGCATCATTACTCCAGTCTTCAGTCACATGACCCTTCAGAAATCAATCTAATATCCTGCTCAAGAAACATTTCTTATTATTATAAATGTTGAGCTGTGCTGCTCAATATTTTTGCTGAAACTGTCGTGCATAATTTGAATCCAGATTCTTTGCTGAAAAGAAAACTTTAAATTATATTATTATATTATATACTAAAAAAGATATATTTTGTAGTAATATAAAAGTCTTTACTGACACTTTTGGTCAATTTAATATAGTTTAAATTCTTAAAAAAAAGTCATACGGAGCCTATAACTTTTAACCGATAGTGTCCTTGCATATAAAACAAGGAACTTCCCATTTCTCTTACAAGAACACAAAATGCGGCATCTGACATCACAAAACCAGACAATGAGAAGGGCAATGTCATTTCCTGTTTTGGAATTCCACAGACGCCTTTAGTCATCCTATGTCTAATCAAGTCCATTCAGTGTAAAAGTGAACACAAATGGACTGGTTCCTCAAGATCCAAAGACACTGACACATATCTCAGCGATGACATGAGTAAGCCAGCACACCTTGTGTGGCATTTTCTTGATGCTGTTTTACTATACAATTCTGTCAACACCACATGACAGACAATCCCAGATACCATTAAAACTGACAGATCATATGTAACATTAAACACACAATTAGTGTCCTACACAACTATTTCTCACAAAGTTACACACTGTTAAAAAAATCTTGACTAGCATTAACATGCTTAACCGGATCTGGACATGCGTAGGTAGTGGTAACCACAACATGCAATGAGCTGAAGGTATCGGATTAATGAATAACAATGACCTTCGGATGAAAATTACCTGAGCTTCTCTAGACACTCCAACACGTGCTTCTGGATGTTCTCATCCTTCTCATAGGTCTCCAGTAAAGAGATGGCGTCATCATGATTTTGGCAATAGATCTTGTAAACCTCTTCCAACTCACCTTTGTAGTCCAGGAACACTTGACCTGGATGAACAAAAAATGTATATAGTAAAATAGCAATATGAAAATTAATCTGAATCTATAATGTGAGTTTTGGATTTTTTTTGCTCTAACCGGTTGAGTCAGTGTCCTGGAGGCTTTTGTAGAGTCGACGGGAAAGGTCAATAACAGAGTTGATATTTCCAAAGAGACCATCAAAATCAATACTCTGGACCTAGAAGATATGTGGATATTTAAAATTGAATGGTTCTCATTACATAAAATGCATCACTCATGCTTTCGAGAGCTTGATCTTTACGGACCCGTTTCTTCTGCAAAGGCTGAATGATCTCCTTTACACACATCTGAAGATCCTTGATGTAGTCATGTTCTGTCTGCAGAAGCTCGTCTATGACCTTTAATCTTTTCTCCATCATCCTTTGTTCGGGGTCTTCAGCGATGGCCGCTGATGCCGGGGATGATTCCAGAGACTTTGGCTGGGAGGCAAGCAGAGTCATCTCTGATGAGAGAGAGAGAAAACAGAATGAAAACAATTGTACCAGAATGTATAAAACAACAGCATGCTGCTGAGATCAAAATTCACCAAATTAGCTACACTTACTAGGCGAAAATTATGTGAAATAATTATCATTCATGAGCCTTTCAGTTTTAAAATGTGTCGACTAGACTTTACAGATGATTCTAAACCATAGATAGAATGACAGAACGAACTTGGTTATGCCAGTACAGACATTCTAAAAGGTTTCACACCAGTCTGAATGGATTACACTCATTTATAAAACATGAGGAAAGAACACGGGACACATCAATTAAGCTGCCGGTATGAATAGGAAAGGGAAGGCAGTTTGCCCTGCGTGTTGCCATTGGCCGTCCAGAGGATGACACGGCTTGGAGTTTGGTTTGACTGCTCTTTGATCTTTTCGGTCAGAACTGGCACTCAAATGGGTCTGGGGCATGAGAGTGTGGGAGGGAGATCTGCTCTCACACATCAGTGCCTCCCCACAATGCAGCGTGAGATGGTGCTTTATGGAGGTACAATGGACTGCCAAAGCACGGAGTGACACATGGACCCTCTCAGGAGGCAGGGGGAGGCATCTGAGATGGTAGGACATGGGACTATGCATGAGACTATGACTTGCGGTGACTTAAAAAAAAGGAATGATGCGTAAAAACATGGGTGCATACAATTGTAAATTTACTCGTCATACATGCGTGTGTGAGAGTTTCTGTCAAACCAGGAATAGAGAGATTAATTTAGTTTGTCTCTGGATTAAGACTTCTTAGCCATCTGATGTGGTGACTCACTCTGACATCACACTACAATAAATCTTTAATGTTGCTGATTTGGGAAAGACTAGTAAGAGATTTGAGCGCAACCCAAATGGCCTTGTAATTCCACTACACATTTGACTTCTGAAATGTCACATCATAATAACAGTCCATAAATGAAATCTTCAGAGCCTCTATTCTGTGGCAGTGATGACCACAGACATCGAACCTAACCCTAATATTAGTAGTTGACAATGATTGTTACATTTGGTCGCTACAATACAGAATTTATTTTAGTTAGCAAACATCCTTGGATGTGACTTGTTGGTTTTGCTAAGCCACAAAATTACTACAACAAAATTTGACAGGACAAGTCAAAGTAAAAAAATAAAATCTTTTATGTATTATTAATAATATATTATTATTATTTAATATCGCCATAATAATATACAGTATTATAAGCATAAAATGGATCATGCAAAATACAAGCAGGGGCGTTAAAAAAATATTAAAGGGATACTTCACCTCTGGGAAGATGAATGTGTATTTAATATTGGTCATTTAAATAGGAGAAATGTGAAATTATTTTTGAAATTGAAGCATTCTAGACTGAGAAAAGGCAGAAAATGTATTTTTTACTCATGTACACACACAACTACTAATAATGTCATCTCTCTATAGAACGGGGCCTCTGTATGGCCAAACTTGTTGACAATAAGCATGCACTATTCTATCCCCCTACAACACTATACAACTAAATGAACAATAAATGAGCCTTTGTGCAAAGCCCATCAACATGATGCACAGTGTGTGGCCCATACTAACCAAAGATGAATAACAAAATGTTTTTGGTCTGTACAGCATCATTCATTCATGTACTAATTGTTCTACTTTACATACGTGCACACATATTACTGCTACAATGCAACCTGTTGTGACCCACATCTAGTTAATAGGCTTATTCATTGTTCTGAACAAAATAATCTTCAAAGAGCAAATTCTCTCACAATATGCTCATTCAGATGGACAGAGTTTCAGCTCATACATGGAGCTTAACTATGTGAGCTCAGACAGTCTGAAACAAGAACATTTGGATCTTATTTTTCAAATTCAGACTTGAATGTTAGAACCAGTCATTGAAAAACACATGTTGATATATAACTATGAATATTGTGGATTTATTGCATGGTTATTGGTTATAGTTTAGACCAAGCGGTTAGATCGTTAAAATAGGGCCCTTATTATATTACTTTCTCTTTTGTCATTCTGAAACAAAAAAATCATCAATGTTCTGAAACTAAAAACTCAGAAACCACTGTATGAATGTTAACTAGTTATATTTAGCTAGGTTTATACTGAAACCTTTTGATGTTTGTGGTTCATGGTTTCCTATAAGCTATAACCAAAACTCGAAATGAATCAGGTCTGTGGGAGTAAGGCGATTGAGAGTGCAAAGGTGAAAACGGCTGTAAATGTGTGAAACACAGAAAGCAGGAGAGAAAACAAAACAGAGAGCGGGAAAACTCTTCAGTAACTTTGTGATGAGAAGTGGTAGAACTAAGGTTTAATTTCAAGACTGTGTACCAGAGCTCATGGACTTCTGTATGTGTGCCATGGTCTGGTGAATGGCAGAGGGTAATCTCGACCCAGCACACACATACACAATGGCTTCTCTTTCTGTTTCTGTGAACATAATTGATTGTGACATTATGTTTGGTCTGCATCCAGGGTCGTGCACCAGCCAGTGCACTCCATGTGTTGCTCACAACATAGTTCCCACAAATGCAGACCCCAGGATGGCAAAAAAGAGGAAGTTTAAGATTGTTTAAGACTTTGAACCAACATAAACTGCAAAGGAAATTTACAAAATTGTGACAAAATTATTGACATTTGGGATTTCTAAATCTAATTTAAAACTGGAATTTAAGTATATATGTACACACACACACACACACACGTTTGGGGCCAATACATTTTTTTCTTTTTAATTATATTCAGCACTTAATTAAACTTAACAAAAGTGACAGTAAATTTTTTTCCATTGATACGAAAAATTCTACTTCATACATGTTCATGCCCTTTTGAACTTCCTATTCATAAAAGAATGACAAATTGTTTTCAGCACGTATAATAAAAAGTAATTGAGCAAATCTACATATCTGAAGAATTCCTGAAGGATATGGAATAATCCTTCGCCATCACAGGAATAAATTACATTTTCAAATGTATTAAAATAAAACAGTTACTTTAATATTGTAATACTATTTCACAATATTAAATCAAATGTGCAACTTTGGGCATAAGTGTCATTTAAAAAAAAATATGTTCTTACTGATTCCAAACTTTTTATAATATACAAGTGGTCTCAGACTTTTAGCCCTCACTCTTTAAGCTTCAAAACATTATTTAATGGTTAAAATAAGGCACAAGAACACACTCTGTTATTGTAAATCTATCAATGTTCATGCTCCATAAGCCACTAGTGTTGATTCTGAAAAGGCCTTAGTACACCCATGGACAATCAAACAATGCAATCAAGAGGTTTAAACTAGTGTAAACACGCCACAAAACACTTCCTCGCACAAACACCTCTATCCCATGAACCAAACACTGATTTGCCAATCATACAGAACATTTAAATTCATCTATGGAGCAAAGACTTTCTATCTATTTTCGTTGTCTCGGCAGCACTCAAAGAATAGACGAGGCTTCTAAGACATCACCCACCTGTTACCCCCCAAACTCCTCGTCTTCACTGACACACACAAACACACACCAGAGGTCACAGGCGGTGCATTCCTCTAAAGCTGAGTGGAATCGCTCTGTCCCACTGTACAACAGGGAAGACTCTCACTGGAAGACACAAACTCCATTCTGTCCTCGTATTACCATCTGAATGCATGGGAACCTGCACCATTACACACAACTGAGTGAGCACAGAGACAGTTACTTGCACGCTAAAGCCTGGAGCTGGATTTTGACGCTATTAAAAAAACTAAACCGAAACTCTTTATTTAGGGAGGTCTACTCCACATTTTTGGAGTGACCGGCTACTTGGGCCATGGCCTTAACTCATTGAGCCTGAATTCCATCAAGATCTTGAGGATCTCTCAAAGCCAAGGCCTCTTTGCCTTCAGCTCTCTTAATCTTTCTCTGTTTAAAGTAGGAGTCTTTGTTCAGGTGTAGCAAGGAAGCAGGTGGGCCATTTTATTTGATGTGTACTGAACTGAATGTTCGTTTATAATTAATTATACACACACATACACATATTATATAGATATATAATTATGTACCATATACATATTATCATACATATTCTATTCATATTATTTGTTGGTACATATTTCCAAATGGGAGAGCAAATTTATTGGATGATATTGAAAAAGTCAAAATAAGCAAACAAATGCATATAAAGTGGCCTGTCTTATATATTAGTCTTCAAGGTCTAACAATTAGGTGATTTTGCAAGAACAAATGTGGTATAAAAAAGGAAAACTATTTTTTGACTCTGAAAATAAATTGATAACATTGTTATTCTTGTGAAACTGAAGGGTATTTTATGGTCTGACTGTGCAGAGCTGCTTTTGTTCCTTTCTAGTTTAAGGTCACATGAATTATCAGGACTGTGTGTTCAACACAAAGTTCACATAATACCGCCCAGTTACCATGGACACCTTTCACAACTGTCATGAGAGTAAGTGTGGGAGCGAGACCCATAGTATGTGAGTGAAAGCTGGACAACAAATGTCCAATCCACTTTTTCAGACAGATTTTCAGCACTAGTCAGAATTAAGAACGGAGTAAACCCGGCTTGCAAAATGAAAGTATGTCTTCCTCAAATCTTACAAGGCTTACAACAAGTACTGTTCAAATTCTCCGTATATGAAACTGAAGATTTTTTCTTAATATATTGCATAAGAACAGAAACATGGCTTAAAACAATCTTCATCAACTATTTGAGTTGCACCACAGAAATCTGTCACTGAAACTGTATTTTGTTTTGTTGTTCCAATAGGCTGCAGGTTTACATTCCAGTTCTCTGCGCCGTAGTCAGATGTCTGATATTGTGTGGGATGTGACACACCCGTAATAAACATGAGAAAGCATTCCATTAACCACTCCATATCCTCTCAGACTCATGCTTGTTTCAAAACATCCTAACCTTACTTGGAAAAGTAAATAAAGACGGGCATTGTTTGCTAGTTAGAGCTTGAACAAATGATGTAGTGGCCTTACAAGTCTACAACATCATAAGTGACGTATCTAGAAAGTAATGAACAGGAATAAATGGGGCTCTTCTGAAGAGATCTGGACTCTTTTTGAGGCAAACAATTATTGCAGTGATCGAAGTTCAATAAAAAAAATGCTTTGCATTTAATTTAAAAGCAGATACATATTCTGACACTGACATTTTAGCAAAATAAATAAAAAAAACAGTGATGTACCAAAATATTTGTCTAACAATTTTGGGTAAAACAGTTTTGGAGGACCTAAATCATTGATCCAAACATTGATTGATTAACGCTTTGTGACAGACTAGTTCGAGCGGCAGCGTTTACTACTCTTTACTACTAGTTACAGCACAAAATAAATGAATGAACATCAGAAGGTATGTTGAAAGAAACAGTAAAACTTACTGAAATGTATGATGTTAATGTAATTGATCAATCGATATTTCAACTGCTTGTAAACAATGTTACACAAAGTTACATTTATCTCAGGTAAACCATTCACTGTCCATATTTATTCATGCCTTAAAATATCTTGCAACACCCTTGCTTCATTTAATGCTAAATGTACCTGTTTTTTCATATCAGCCAAAAAATATACGGAGATAACCTAGCTTCTCTTGAGACTCCCATGCTTCACAACATAGTAAATGAAAAGCTAATGTCCCTTCGTGACATGATTGGTTTCAAGGTAGTTTGTGACATCAGAAACACCAGCAAATTCAAACCGCGTTTTAGAGATTGTCTTTGGTCCACTGCAGTTTTAAGGAGAAAATAGTCAGTAATGGTGTTGACTTATGAATTTGCAGATGCTTTAAGTATATTAAAACACCACACAGGCATAAACAACATTTAAAAATTTAATGATTTTTACCATAGGGGGTCTTTAAAAAGTTTTTATAAATATAGTATCTATAAAAACTGCCTCATGCACAATATAAATGCTTGTATACAACTAATTTTTTATTTGAGAATTAAATATTAAATACGTTTGTTTAAATGAATTATTATATAAACTTTATTTTTGGTTTTGGCTAAAAACTTTCATAAAAACCGTGCATCAATAATTAGAAATTATTACAGTGGAAATTTACGGCTTAGGTGACAAGCCCAAAAACTGAGAACTGAACACCCAATCTCACCATTAAACTGGCTAATCTAGATATTATGCTTGAATGTTAGGTTCACAATACCACATCTTTTCCATAAAACTCCTGATTCACAGAATGTGACAAGATCATGCTCATGACTCAATATGCATATTGGTGTACAGTAGTCCAAGTCTTTTAGTCGTACATAATCCCCTTAACAGGCTGAGGTTAGGATTATAAAAATATTACGTAATTGCATGCATCCCAACACTTTACTGTTAACATTGATACTCATGACTCATGTCCACGCTCATAGACGCTTCATATCTAGAACAGCACAGATGTGTCAGTGTCTGAGTGCTGATAAAATAAGGGAATAGCACTTTCTTGGAGGAAAAACTCTGAATACACACATGGAAATATTCAGTCTCGATTTAAAATTGCAGTAAGTCAAGGGCAAAGGCAAGCGTATGTGGCAATTAGCAGAAATGTAACGTTTCTTTCTCAGGCTACTGTATGTGTGAGAGCTCCTGACCTATATTAACTAGCTAATTCCCTCCTCCGCCTGTGACTTGAGGCTTTTGTCTGCCAAGCTGGCCCTTGACTTACTGTTGTACAAACGTTGTGTGAGGGTTGGTTGAAGGTTTCCTCTTAATCCCCTTCCATCCCACTGGCATAGGCAGCTGCACTGGGATTACAAAGACCAGAAACAGGCGACTAAATATATAAAGGCACACCAACATACACTTCTGGTAATATACAAATAATGTCTGTGTGTGTGTATCTGTATATAAAATCATTATGCTGGTAAAATGTTAGAAAGGGTCTCAAATTTCAAAGCTGCAGTCCGTAGCTTTTTTGGGGTTAAGAATTATCCAAAATATATATGTGAGAAAATACAGTACATAACCAGCCAGTATTCAAAACAATCTGCTTGTTTTACCTCCATTCAAAGCGGTAAGCTTGTAAAAATGTTTTTAATTCCAGTGGTACTGGTGGATTACAGGAGATTCGAGCATGTCTTTGTGTCATTACATCACATCTGTACACATAAAGGAGTCTCGGCTAGTAAGTTATATCGCGTGTGAGGATGTTGGAGGTGGAGATTTATAGCCTTTTCTCAAAGGACTTGATATAATTAAACTTATCAATTTGCTGGTGGATCCAGAAAGGTTCAAACGACAATCACCAGTGACAACAAGAGATTCACTCACTGTAAAATGCAAAATAATTTGGGGTTACTACAGAAAAAAAAAGACTGCAACTGTCCTCTTGAAAAAACAAGAATGCATATCGGAAGGACATTACATGTAGTCACGCAATGCAGATGTTGTTAACATTAACAATTTGAGAACAAAGCATAATTTACATGGTTTTGCGTGACAGTTTAGATTCAATCAGGGCGATTAATGCAATGTCAGAACCAGAACAAAAGTGTTCTGGCTCTCTAGTAATTACTATTGGACAGAGAAGGGAATATAAGCCAAAACTGAGTAGGAGTACAGTTCTGTCAAGCTCTAAAAAGATAACCACAGATTATGAGTCAGGCTGGGTCGACCTGGGCCTCCTCTTCACAGTGCCCCAAACTCAATATTAAGAGGTCTTTGAAGGCTATATGGATTGGGAGGAGGGATATGGTACCAAGCACATCCTAGTCCCAGAGATATCCCGTGGAGTATTTTTTTCTTCCTCCTCCCCACTGAGGTGCTGACTGGAGAACGAGGTTATAGAGGATTACCCTGGGCTGAACTGACCACCTGCTTTGTGTCGGACATGACACAAGCCAGACGAAACTACCACTGAGACGGTGTCGCTGCAAGCACCCATCACCAAACAGTGACAACAATAACAAACAATGACACCTCAAGCTAAAAATCTAACTACTGATTAGACTGCTATAACTGAGGAACATCCATTCTTGATTGTCAGTGAAACCTGAAGGAGTAGACAATTTAAACTGTAGATGTACAGTGCCCATCCCCCCAAACAAATAGAGAGCAATCACACTGAAGATGTATGAATCTCATTGCATTAATTCCATGAACTAGTTATTCTGTCTCAGTACCTATCTCTAATGTAATACGCTGATACTACTACTAATAAATAAGCAAATGTCTCAGAAAAGTTAGTTAGTTAAGAAAAAGTCAGTAGTTAAAGAAATGTTTAGCATCATGTGTTTGTGGTCTGTAATTTTTCTTTTAAACTATAGACATACAAAACTAAATATGACTAGAAAAAACGCTGACTACAAAAAAATATTTTTTCAAGTATTATGTTTGAAAAGTTAGATAAGAAAAATACCAATATAAAAATTACAGATAAAAGTAGCTTAAACATCCAAAAATATTTTGGGGCCAAAGTAAAGATTGTGGCAAAAGGGAATGTAAAATCTGATGCTTAACAGTACTTTTGGCTTTGAATATTTTGGTGCTCTTTTTTATCTCTATCTAAAGTGACAGTGTCATTTAACACTACAGGTTGTCAAACAAAGGAAAATAAGTCTAGGGAGGGGAGGGAGGCAGAGCTAGAGAGATGCAGAGAACAGGGGGGTGAAGAGACAGACAACAAAAACTTTGAAAAGTAATCAAACCCGTTGGACAAGTTCCCCCCTCCCTGCAAGTTTCCAAGTTCACCTCTGAGTAAAAAAAAAAACATGAAACTCTGCGCCACACTGACAGCTTCAATAGACAGTCTCATAGACTTGCATACCCATGCATTAAGATGGTGACAACACAATCAGCACTTTAGACATTTCCTGAATTGATTAGGAGAACTCTAGGACAAGGTCAAAAGCTAGCTATAAACATGGGCTATATCCATGTGGCCATTTCTGAAATTGTTAGTCAACTCATTTTGTTATATAAAGAACACCCACAGCCAACACCAAGGTGTGTTTTGCCCCTACCCTGACCTCGCAGATTTATTGTCATGGTATTGAATGTGCTGCTGGCAACTGATGTACTTTACCTTGTTTCTTTTTCCTGTTGGTGGCAAACTCTGACTTCCTGAGAGAGCTTGGTGCTGTCTTCCTATAGAAGCTGTTCCTGTCCAGTGAACCCACGTAAACAGGCTTTCGTGTGCGGCCATGACCTTCCACATCCAGTTTTTCTGAACCCCGGCGATCACTGTATTGGTCCTTTTGGTCATAAGTGAGTTTAACAGGATCCTCATAAGACCTTCTCTCCTTCAGTGTCTGCTTGTGATAAACATCCTTTTCCCATTCCTTGCAGTGTCTTCCACTGCTGTGGTCAAAACTGTAACCGTCTTGTTTCCGTTCAAATGAATTTGACCTTAGATCTCTGTAACGCTCCCTGGTTTTCTGGTCATACTGATCACTCTCACAACCCTTGTCTTCATAGCAGTCCTTAACACCACTATCATAACGTTCATCTTTCCAGTAGTTTCCAACTTCCTTTTCTCTGCAATCATACTGATCTCCCTCTCTGTATTTATAGGAGTCTCTTTCCTTAAGTTCATAGCGATCCCTCGGTTCATACTGGCTATTTTCTCTGTAATCATACCGGTCTCTTGGTTTGGGGTCATAGTGGTTATCTTTTTTACGTTCGTACAATTCCTTGTCATCTAGTTTATAGAGTTTTCTTTCGACTGTCCTTTCTCTACTGTCACAGTAGTCATCTTTCCTAAAGTCACCACAGATCTTCACCTTTTCATTGTAGTCACAGTAATCTCCTTTTCTTTGTACATACCGTTCATAGTCTCTTCGATCAAGTGAGTCCCTTTCTCTATGCTGGTAGCTCTCGCCTCTCCTACGGCCTTCCTCACAGTGACTACGGTCATAGCGGTCCCCTTTTCTGTCATCACTCTGCTCTTTCTCTCTACGATCATAGCGCTCATACTGGTAATTGTCTCTGGCACCATACTGGTCTGCTTCTCTATATTTGTACCGGTCATTTTTCCTTTTGTTGTAGTGTTCTTGATGTTTACTGTCATAGTGTTTGTCTCTGCGGTTATAACGGTCATACTTATCCAGCTCTTTATGGTCATAGTAATCCTGGCCCCTGCGGTCTGGATCTCTGTATTTATCTAGCTGCTTATCGTAGATGTCCCGGTTTTCATGGTCAAAACTGTACCCATACCGATCTCTGCGACTATAAGGTTCTTGACCTTCAAAGTACTCGTCTGATTCCCAAGAGTGGTACCGGGTCACATAATCAGGACGTTCCTTACTCCTTGGGCTTTGTGCAAAGTCTCTGTCTTCAGAGTAATCCAGTTCTTCTCGACGTTGATAGAAACAGTGATTGGTGGTACATTCCTGTGGCATCCTTGGCTCCTGATACACTGCTTCTGGTGACTGATAGAAGAATTGTTGAGGAGGGACTTCTTGGTAAGGAATCTTGTCCCAGTCCTCGTATTCCCAGCATTGTTGACGGTACCCATTGGCTTGTCCGAGGTAGGCTTGGTGCTCCCAGTGTCCTGGTACAGGTCTGAAGTCCTGTGGGCACATTATTGGCTGCTGCTGAAGTTGTTGCTGCTGAAAATGCAGCATTTGCATGCATCTCTCCTTCTCCCAGCCTTCACTCACCAACTCTTCCACGCTCTTACCTCTCTTGGGAGGAGGCCTCTTGAAGTCCCAGGGCACTGGGGCAAATGACATAGGGTGTCCTAGGGCCACCTGTCCCTTCATGGCTGTGAGAGTCCACAAACAGGGTAAGCTCTATTAGCTTCCCCAGATTTCACATTCCAGGTCCAGATGTAGAGGACTCCACCTGTCATGCATGCTCAAAACTCTTGTTCTCGTACTAACTCTCTTTCTCTGACGGCTGACTGAACAGGACTGTCTGGTTCAGACCTGAGAAACTCAATCTCTCTCACTCTGATTCTCTCTCCGCCTACCCAGCCAATAGGAGAAAGAGAGGGAAGGAGGTGGGGGAGGGACGAGGCAACAACAGAGACTTGGCAAAGGGGAGGCATTTAGGGTTAATCATTGAACGTAGTCACATGAATGGATTACAGGGAGGCTGTGATTGGCTGGAGTCTCTGTTTGCACGAAAACACAGGCAGGACTTCCCAAAAGAGGAGGGAGCATTATCCTCTTTCATTCCACAAACTTCTTTGAGATGTTTTTAAACTTGGCATTAGGTCAAGCAAATCTGACTCTGCCTCTTAAGGACTCTTTTAGGCTGTTGTGGAACTAATAACGGGTATATTGAAGCTGTACTAGTTTACAGTGTTTGCTTGTGTTTTCAAGTCTAGCAGGTGTATGCTTACAAAAATAACCTGACACACTGAATATTCTGTCAAAAGCAGGGTCAAAGCTTTATCTGTTCTAACTTGCTCATCATACGTGTTTTAGAGAAACAAGGTTCCCATTAATTTCCTAATCTACTTTCACGTTTCAACAAGTATAAAGTTGGCCAGAAGCCGATTATTTCAGAGAGCACTGTTCACTGCAGTGCCTGCGTACTTCACAATGAGCCATTGTTTAATGCCGCCCCTGGTTTCACAGGCTAGAGCATCTTTTCATGCGAAGAAGAAAAAAATGCTTTTCATTCACATCAGTATAGTATATCACTCCCCTCTACAAAAAAGACAAAACAGTGCACAGTACTCTGATTTCAGCACACAGGACTGAGAATCAGCCACTGAACACAAACCCTAGTAATTTGAAAACATGGTAAATAGAGAACAAGAAAGTGGCTTAAGGTGTTTTGCTACAAGTATTTAATGGATTAAAATGCACAATATCGCACAAGCTAAAACTGAAAGGAAAGTGAGAATAATAGATTTTGCAGGCCTGCTTGCTTGCCCTGTCTACTTTATTAACTCTAGTATTTTGATAATCAGTGGTTAAGATCTCCCATTTCTTTACATGGGGCAGACCGAAACTGTGTGCATGTTTTTTTTTTCCACTTCAGGGAAATCAGGAGCAACATTCCTTGTGTAATGGAGTTGTTTAACTTTGTTTACACAAGTACAACCCTTTGAAACAGCACTGAACTTACTTTTATACATGGTGCACCTGGTGCCGTATGTCAAAAAACACATCTAAAATCTGCCAAACATTATTAAATATTGTAGCTATATTAAATATTAATAGCTAAAAGAAGAGAGCCAATCAGAAGACACAAAGTGGTACTGAAAAAAGTATGTCCTTGGGGAGTTTTAAACATCACTATGTAGTTAGTGGCTCTTAATGTCCTGTGATGGGAGGGCGGTGGGGGGAATTGTGTGAAAGATAAGCTTGTGGATCAAAAGCATTCATATCCCACAATGAGTGCTTGTTTTATACATTTTGATTAGTTCAAAACTCTCGGAGAACACAACAAATCCCAAAAGATAGTTACATCAACGAATGCTCATGGCGGATATGAGGACACAGGTCTCGCATGCCACTCCTTTCATCTCTGTTATTATAATAGCAGTCCATCCAATCTCTCAGCCTTTCTAGCAGGCGATGGGATCTTGAAGAGCATTCTGTAAACCTGAATAGGCTTTCATGCTCGAGACGGGGACAGAAAAGCTGGGAGCAGGAGATTAGATCCAGTACACAAATGAGCTCTTGATGCTTTTTATGAGCACCCAAACAGATCCCAATTAGAACAAGGCCTATGGACGGAGAAAAAGAGCTAGGACACTCACTCACAAATACACATATAAATGGGCCTGTCAGAACCAAAATCACAACTCTGCCTCCCTTCTAACAATCTGATTATGGAAAGAACTGTTCCCAGAAAGAGAATAGCACATGAGATGTATGAGAACCTGTGGGTCTGATAAGACAAAAAGTTTTTAAAACGGCACCAAATTCTTTCTTTCTTTCTTTCTTTCTTTCTTTCTTTCTTTCTTTCTTTCTTTCTTTCTTTCTTTCTTTCTTTCTT
>JAOTRC010000014.1:17303462-17315109 GCA_027497675.1 Cyprinella lutrensis | reverse complement strand
CTGAACGGATTTGAAAAACGGTAAAACCCATCTGTTTAACTCTGGGGGAGTTGTAAAATGAGCCTATTTCCAAAAAAAGTGGAATATCCCTTTAATTGTATCATGCTAAACCATGTTTTTTTAAAGTCATTCTGTTAATGTGACAGTTCATAGGTTGGAAATAACATGAAGGTGAATAAAATATGGCAGGATTTTCATTTTTGGGCAAATTATCCCATCTAAGTATGTTAATAGTAAATGTAAATGTAACTTTTAGCTATCTAATTGTGTTTAAACTCATATTTGCAGTAAAGGCAAAATAACTTATTCCCTTATGCTATCCATGTAAATAGCATTAGAATGAAGCTCACCTCTGACCTCAAGTAAGTTTGCATGGCAGTAAAGTCATTGGTGTGGTCAGTTTTAGTAAGCACACACACACACACACACCAACAGGAGCCAGAATGTCTATTAGAGTCACAGGGGTCACATTCCACACAGATACTCTCTGCCTCCTATTGTGTTTAACTCAAACTAGAACAGAGTATATGATCCCCATTGACATGGAAACTAAATTCATCCAGTTGAGTTTTTCACATCAAAATAAAGGAAATGTGCACTGGACAAATCACAGTTTCCACATTAGATCAGTACTAACTACTACAAACATTAACAGTGTACTATGCAAAACACCACAAAAAAATGTCCAAGGCAAGCAATGAAAAGAAGAAAAAAAATTACAGAACTAATTGAAATAACAGATAAATAATACATAAATATGATTTTATTTTATTTTTGTATTACCTGTTGGGATAATGAGTATTTTTTTTCTCTACACAATATAAGCACACAACTAGTGACATCTAGTGGTGAACTGGGATCACTGGGAACTGGTGAAACTGAATATATAGTGCTTTAAATCTGGAAACTCTGATGATATAAGCTTAATAATAGACCATAAAATTGATATATCAGGGATAAACCAGATCCATGAATCAGAGCCTCCATTTTTAATTCAACATAGCTAAAACAGCAAACAGAGGACTTAAACCACTAAATCCCCTCTTAATGTGTTCAGTGGCTACAGTAGAGGTGATGTACAATCTAGGGCTCTGCTGTCTACTATAAAAAAGAAAATGTACCTCTGATATATGACATTATGCCACTCTGAGTAAGCAGAACTTATGCTGAAGGAAAGAGAAAATAGATGTACAAAGGGATTTAAGCGTCAACTACCTAATGGTATTTCAGTAATCAATCTATGCATGTTTTACACTTATTTGTTAATTAAAGCAATAACTGGTTCAAATATGAAAATTCTGTAACCATTAAGGGAAAAAAAACTGTTCCAAACCTGTATGATTATCTTTCTTCTGTGAAGAAACAAGTCTTCTGAAACCACATGATAGCTTTTTGTTAGGGAATGATTTTTAAGATATTATTGCAAAAAAGTTTTGTTTTTTTTTCATTTTTTAACTTTTTTTCTAAAGATTCTTGATTGGGACTCCATTATGTCTTTGGATTTTTCTGTGAATAAAGAAAGTCATACAGGTTTGGAATGACACGAGGGTGAGTAAATTATGCCATTAATGCTCGGTGAGTAAATGTGGAGTAAACATCAGCATAATTCATAATTTTTCACTGTAGTACAGTATAAACATTCCTTATATTAAGAATGCCATCAAAAAATATATTTAAATAACACCTGTTAAACTTAATGAACCTGGACAAAACTCATACATGCTTAATAACTAGGGGTAAAATATATGTACCTCTCTTTAGTGGTAAGTTTACAGCTTCCACAGAGTTGAAGTCATTGATGCACACATACAGATTCTCGCCTGTCTTGGTACTTGGGATTACAACAGGTTCCACAAAAGTGCTGGGAAACTGGCCTGAGGGCAGAAAGAATAAAAAGATATCAACACCAGTGTGAAAGGCAGAAGACTACATGTATTGTGGATTCCTTTACCTGTGACTCCATCTTTGATTCCGAGCAGCCAAAACTCATCAACAACACTGAGCACTTCAATGACCTCTCCAGTAAACAGAGGGAGCTCCTCAGAGACGCTGGGGAGGAACTCAAAGACAGCACGCACCACCGATCCAGCCTCCATGTTCACTCATCACCTGAGCATCAGAAACAAAAGAGAGAAGAATCAAACATGACACCTATAAAACAATAATAATACATTGTTGGTTTGCCAATGTATTGGTCAGTTGGACGCCTTTTCCTTTTTAAGAGAAAAAGCACTCATTCTGAAGTGATGAGTTTAAAACATGATGATGTCAGACCAGCTGTTTGGAAACCAAGAATCCTCAATTATGAGAATCTAGGGAATACCAAACAATCTATTAGCTTTTGTCGGATTAGCTTACTAAATGAGCAAGGCTTAGCCAATTATTAAACATTAAGATTTGTTTTAGAAATAAAGTTATAGACACTCTTTCATTTCACAAAGTAAAAAGTGTTGTGAATGTCATTTCACATTGACTTTCTCTGTGTTCTCAACTGTAAGTTTAAAGTTTGAATTGACTGAGATAGACTATACTGTATACTAAAGGCAGTAATACAACGCAAGGAGAGTATTTTGATTCATGAACAAATAATGCTTAAGAGCTGATTCTTTTATTGAATCATTCAAAAAGATTTACAGACGTGTAATTCTGAATACCAGGTTGAATCAATCTGATGAATCCTAACCTGAATGAATTAACTGAATCATTCAGAGTGGTTACTGAATCAACATCTGACTCACTGAACTGCAAGTTACTGTATGCCAAGTGACTTTTTAGGAAAGATATTAAGCATGGATGTATTAAAATGATCAAAAGTGTTAGTAAAGTTCCATATTTTTCAAATAAATGCTGTTCTTTTACAGTCCTAGAAAAATGATCATGCTTTGTATCAAAAATATTCAGCAGCACAAGTGTTTTCAACTGATAATAAAATGCTTTCAGAGCACCAAATCAGCATATTAGAATAGAATAATTCTTTAAGGATCATGTGACACTTGAGTAATGGCTGCTGAAAATTCAGAAGGAATAAATTACACTTTAAAATATATTAATATAAAATACAGATATTTCAAAATTGTATTTTTAACTGTATACATTCACTTTGTATATTGTTTTCCAGTATTTTTGATCAAATAAATGCAGCCTTAAGTGAGAGAGAAAGAGAAGACTTTACAAAAACATTTATAAAAGAACATCCCAAAAAACGACTCCCAAAACATCCCATCCTAACTCTTTTACACATTGGCTCGTTTAATCTCCACGCACAAACAGAAATGACGGCAAGTCGGCAACAATCTAGAACAAGTAAAAGTTCTGATAAATGGCTCAAACCTCTCTAACATTGTCATTAAGTGATTCTCATTGTTAACCCCTGATGAGATAGACTGAATAAATGTATATCTGGACGCTGAGGAAACAGTGAGACTGATTTCAGCTCTCTCTAGGACAAGTTCAAAACTTCAAAATCTGTTTATACGCTCTCTAAAACACATAAGTCAATCACATGAGAACAATAATGGGGTGGAGGCCTTATGTAGTCCAAAGTTTTAGTCATGAAGTTCTGTGTGCATAAAGTATACAATATGAATTTGCCTGAGCATTTGAACATATTTATGTTAAATGCCAGAATAGGAAACTAGGTGACAGTCCTCCTCCATGACTAACAAACAGAGATTGATCTAGCCAACTAATGAAGCCAATCCCAACTGAATGGAGAATTAAGTACCACTGTGAGAGAGACAGAATGATAAAGAGAGCTGAAACGCACATGTTTAAGAAGCTCAAAGAGCTCTCTGTCTGCTCTGTGTGTGTGAGAGAGTGTGTCTTTCTATCGGGACCTCTCAAGTGTCGGGATCAGGGGTAACAGGTGACCCGACTGGGAGGTGACAAGGGTCACAGCAAGAGTCATGTAGTTGCCAGGTGAAAGAGCATCTGAAAGTAACATTTTGTCCTTGTGTTTATCATAGATGATTGTGTTCGAGTTAGACTGGTGTAACAAAAAAAGAAGGGCTTCGCTTGACAAAATACTACAGCCTTAAAGTCCCCATGCAGTCAACAATTGTATGTATCCCTTAAAACTCATTTTTTATTAAATTCTTTGATCATTGTAAATGTTTTTGGAAGCCTATTCCTCACATCCTCACTTTCATACTGGTGATGGTGCTGTTCTGAATAAGGTGTGTACATTAAATATAAAAAAATCCCCCATCTGACCATGATGTATCAGTACCATTTAGGTTCAGATGATATAAGAGATATTTATTTCATCATCCCTAGACAAAAATGGTCAATTAAATAAATTCTTAAAACAAATTCTTGGTTCTCTAAAGTTCATTGAAACGTGATTGTTGTTAAAGTGCTTTGAAAGCCAGTCTGAAACTATAAAATGTGCATTAAATCTATAATACTGCCTGTTAAGTCACAGATGGAATGGGAAGAGGGCGGCAGCTGCTTTTGATTTTAGACACAGCCAATGTGTCAACTCCAGAAAGAATGCACTGATGTAACTCATGCATTTGAGGGAGTATCAAAACTTTAGGCCTCAGGAGAGAAAGGGAAAAAAACTAAATACCCTTAACATCACTGAGGGTGTTGAAATACCCATTATAAAACACCTAGAAACTGTTTGATAACACATACATGCATTGTTCCTCTAGACTAGAAGATTCATCATGCTTGTTGCTTTCACAAGGCAAAATAAGTGAAACCAGAACACTAATAGGGTAACATGATTTCAGGAATTTTGCATTTTAGCCTCAAAGTGCTGCTCTGCAGTTCTGATCAACACATGGGAAACCCTCTGAAACAATGGAAAATCAGAGGCTTGATGACTAAGAAATAGATTCCAGTCATCGTTAGTCACATTCTCTGTGCGCTACTTTAATAAGCAGACTGAATAAGTTGCTGTCAATGAAGGAAGAACAAACATGAACATGTTCAGGCATGGGGGCTAAGCCACAGAAAACTGGTTGTGTGCATGCTTGTGTGAGTAACAGCAATTCTATTTGCATTGAGGGGGGAAAAAACTGGGAGATCCCAGTTCAAGATTCCAATGAGTGCTGATATTTCCAGCTGACGAGTCAGTTCATGAGAGTCATTTTGTCTGAACATCAGGCATAGAACTGAAAGGCCCTTACAGTCTACCTGTACTCCTGCAGCTATTACAGTATAAGCTATTTTTATTGTATTTTTTTACTTTTTTATACATATACAGTATTTCACATGTCAGCAAACATTTTTATCTTCTCAAGGGACAATACTGCAGAAATTAAACTTGGATGGATTTTAGAGTAGTCAATGTGCTACTTGTATTGCAGTATATATATTTACTGTCCTCTGAAAATAACTCAACATACAGCCATTATTGTCAAAATAGCTGGCAACAAAAGTGAATACACCCTAAGTAATAACAGCTGTATGTTGTTTAACCATGCAAAGCCAAATCATGTACTATTTCATCTTTTTGTCTGCTTGATAGGACTATTCAAATTTGTGTATCTTGTAATATAGCTGTTAAAATTTGTGTTTTGTTTGAGTACAATTCTCTCATACCTCTAGATGTTCAACATGGCACCTCATGGCAACTCACTAAGGATTTGAGAATTAGAATGGTTGCTCTACATAAAGTTGTCCAAGAGCATTAATTAATGGAACCATGTCCTGTGGTCTGATGAGACTAAAATAAGCTTGTGTGGCTCAGATTGTGTCCAGCATGTGTGGCGATGCCTTGGTTATGAAAAGTACCACATAAAATTGTATCTTGCCTACAGTCAAGCATGGTGGTGTTAGCGTCATGGTCTGGGGCTGCTGGTACTGGAGAGCTGAGCTTCACTGAGGGACACATGAAGCCAAGATTGAAGGACACTCTCCCACACAAAGCATACAGCCGAAACAAGCAGACATATGGTCCTTCTGGGAGGTGAGCAGACTGACTAAGCCAGATTAGTACTCTACTCTCACCTCAAAATCAGGTGCAAAACATAGGATTACACTGGAAACAACAAGTCACTTCATCAAACTTTTAACATTCCCTAAAGTTTCAAATCTGAGTTTTTTTGTCCAATTTTAATGCATTTGTTGTTTCTAAAATACAACATAAATCAATAATGCTCACTCAATGACTGCATGTTTATCTTGGCTACAGCCGGAACACTTGAATTCATCTTTTTCTTAAACATTAAACTAATGAGCAGTCACTCAGTCACAAAAACAATTCTCTTATGAAGTTTATGCCTTCTCTACCCTGCCCAGATTAGATTTTTCATGGCTGATTTATTATAAATCTATACTATTATTTTGTCTTTTAAAGTAAAACATAAAAAATGTAAATACATGGTTTTGAATGCTACAAGTGAATCACAACATTCTAATGTACATCCCTGTTTCCAAACAGGGATTTTTTTTTATATGATATCCCAAAATGTGCATTAAATGGGTGGATGGAAATATAGTGCTAGAGACGGCTCACTTGAATTTTTAGGTCAAGTGAATGTGAAAAAAAAAAGATGATGAGCAAATCTCAAGCTAATAAATAAGGATGAATGAACAAAGCCAACTAGTGAAAGAGAGAGGGTCTTTCTCTTTGTCTGTATTTGTGTGTGAATAAGACTTGGCACTGGAGTGATGGTGGTGGTAAAACGACAGACAGCTTTGTAAACACTCACTCTACAGTCTTTCAAAGGGTCACACACACACACAAACAGCTGGCATTTAGACAAAGAAGCAACTGTGCATCAGATGAAAGATTTAGAATCGAGGACGAATGTGACGTAATATATCACTAGCTGCATTTATGGATCATTACAATCGGATTGCAATCAGACTATTAGCGGAGTAAAAGAAAATAGGTAAGTCCATTAAGAAAGAAGACTTAATATTTAATATATAGTATATAGTTATCTCTTTAAAACAACAAAAAAGCATAAAATAATAGTTATGCGCGAACAGCTGGAAACTATATTCGTGCGTCCATGTCATAAAAAATCTATTCCAATTTTTAGCTTGTGACATAAAAGCGGCAAGCGCACATCAACCAGACCAAACACTATATGTTCGGATTCATCAGTCGGAATTTATTAATTTCAATTCAACAAAAGGTATCAAACGTAGCTGCTGTTGCATTTCTGACCGTCTTTGTGCAAGTCACATGCATTTGTTATTTAAAAGGCTGCCTTCACAATAGATCACACCTACAACAATAAAATGCATTTATCATTGCAGCTCATTTCTCGATGAACTGACTTTAGTATGTCCATGGCAAAATTTCATTTTTGACTTTAAACATTAAATATATTCTGATTGGCTGTGGTTTAGTTGTGTCCAGGGCTTGATATTAACACCTGCCAAATGTGGGAGGATTTCAGCAGGGACATGCAACGCAGTCACTCCTACTAGCCACTTAGGTGGGTTGAATTGATATATAATGTACAATAATGTTGTGAAAATATCAATTTTCCATACAACTTGACATATAAAACCCACCTCCCCTCTTGTTTTAGGGTACCCTTTAATGTCGGTTAGATGCCGTTATCGGATCCTAACCCTACCCCAGACCTAAACCTACCCCTAAACCTACCCCGTCACCTAACTGACGTTAAAGGTACAGCGTCTGTTGTATGACGTCCCAGGATTGGGTAGTACCTAAAACGGCGGATGTTGACGTATGGTCAAAAGACGTCCCAAAACGTCGGTTATATGACGTCTTGGGATGAGACTGTGTTACCCTGGTTGTCACACAGAATTTCCACTTTCCAAATTACGTGGTGGAAACTTGTGAGTTGTGACGCAAAGCGTACAGTTTTAGAACTCCAGCTAAAACATCTGGCACATCTTTGCCCTGCCGTACAGGAATAAATATTTAAAGTGTGCATATCCATCACCCCTTTCCAAACTAATGATAAAGCACATATAGCCTCTCTGTTCTTTTTCTTTATGTATCATTTTATGTCATAAGTAGCTGTGATCCAGCCCTGGATGGAGTCTAAGTGTAAACATCCTTCCCCTGGCTAAACGTCAACAGTCTTCCTCATCCCTTTTCGGATCCAAGACACTCCCCTCAAAACTTTAACCATCCATTTCCTCTTTTTCGATTCTCCTGCAGTGTTCCCTCTCTGGAACCCGATCTGCTGACCGTCTGCTTTTATTTATTGGACAGGTCCGATTTCAGGCCAACAATGGCGGGGGGAGGGGGGTATGCGGGAGGTGGGTCGCTCCCTGCCCCTCTCTGCTATTGCAAAACACATACAGGCCTGGAAGCTTCTATATTGTGCCACTCTTCTGCTGCTTTTTATATAACTGTTGGGTGTTTACAGCACCGACATTGTGTGTGGCCGTGAGATGCACGCGCCTCCATTTAAATGCATGCTTTTTAAAACAGCCCTTGCATGAGGATCATTCTAGATGAGCTCAAATTGATGTGGCCCACTCTTGTCTCAGCATGGGAGAAAATCCAGTAGATTTGGAACAGATCATGGTTCTGGGTAGTAATCTCGCTTGATATCAACAAGAAGCAATAGCAATAAGGTTAATTAAACTTCTGTAAAAGAGAATATCAATTACAGGATGTGGGCTGTGGCTGAAACTGCCAGTCAGTCAATTACTTAGAATTTTAAATAAGTGGTTTGCAAGGCTTTCAAGACAACATAACATCATATGATCAAGAACCAATTCAAGTGAGCCAACAAGAGAAATAACCATGCAAATATTTTATTGAATCTAACCAAGCTTTCTCATTAGAATTGGAATCATTTAGTTGATAAAAATGAAACAAATGGTTGATGCCTTTCTACTCCTATCATAACTAAAAAGGCAACTTTTTTCATGGTACAGACAACAAAAATACGGTAAACAATGTGATGGGGAAATCAGACGGTGCCCACATTAAATCTTGGCAGGATTTCCCCTTATTCTGCAAACTACAAAATTCATCTATTTTTTTCAGCTTGGCATACTTTAAACAGGTATTAGACACAATACAATAATTTGTTCTTAACTTCTCAGTTCTGCATCATGGTTTTGTTTTCTTCTCAGCTTTAAATTATTAGTTCATCAAAAAGGACAATTTAGGAGAAATTATGAAGACCACTTTCTATGTTATTTTCCATCCAATTACAATGAACTGAAGCTTTCAAGCATCAAAAAGGATACAAAAGCATCATGAATGTATTCCTACACTAGCTTTGTGTGAGAAACAGAATCACATTCATTACTCATCAAATCTTCTTTACATAAAAGTAGTAGAAATTTTCCAAATAATGAACAAATCATTTTTAAGTCATAACTTTTCAATCCCTTAAATATATTCACAAAACTGATCTGAATGATTTGTTCTTGAGTTCACTGACTCAATAGCCACTTTTCCACCCTCGGGCCAAACGGTTCCACATATTTCCATTTCCATAGGCTAGGCCTTTTTTTTTGAAGCTTGAAATCTTATGTTTCCATTCAATGTAACTGCTTTGAAAGAGCAACTTTTTACTTTTACTTTCTACAAAGGAAAGTCATACAGGCTTGAAATGACATGAGTGTGAACAAATAATAACACAAGCTTCATTTTGGGGGGAACTTTTCAATTTATATCCTGTAGGCCTATACTTTTTCTACCAATTGTTAGTTTATCTCAATACTTCTGCTTTACTTCTCAATAAATAAAGACAGCAGAGCTATAGCTCCCTCTTTATCTAAACATTCTTATATGCCTTTTATATTTCAATTTTGAGAGCACCCTAACTTCCTCATTCCATTGCTTTCTCTGGGTGCCATGTTTCTAGGCTGACTTCACAAAAATACAAGGGTGGGTGTGTCTGGCAGGTCCAAGTGGAGTTTTATGGGGAAATCCAGGGTTCACAAGAGACCATGCATGGGGAACTTTCCCTGCACAAACATTGAATCTTGAGGAGCACAACCCAGATGGATGGTTGCTATGGAGATCAAGAGTTTTGCAGGCCAGTGCGAGAGAGCGCTTTCTAAAAATGTCACATTCTCCCAGACATACCTCCCCCTACAAACACAACCTTGAGAGGCTGTTCTTTGTTTACAGGCTATGGAGAAAACAATTTCCAATAGAGCATCTAATGAGGCTACTGGGCTATGGCCCACCACTGAGACTTAAAGTAGCTCCAATGGAGGATTTTTTTTCTCCACAGAACATTCAAGAAAACCAAGACAAAACATACAATCAATGAATCTTTTGATGTGTCGGACATAGCTATAAATGCCACCAGAAACCCCCTTTTGACAGCAATGGTTCCTGTTAACTTTTTAAAATTCAGAGCAACATGTCTGCATTATTGAAATAAGGATCTGAAACAAGTTATTATTACTTGGTGGCAAGGGACAGTGTTTAATGAGACATTAACTGAGCCCTAGGAGAGTAAACAGCGAATTGATTCGATTCTATTCGATTCGCTTTTATTTTATTTGATTCAAGAACAGTGTTTGACCAATATATCGCCATATGTTTTTCTGATTGGCCAATGTGTAGTAGCGGGACTTTTATTTTCGACGCGCAGCGCTGAAAACATAGTGCTATTTTATTTCACTCATTCACATTCTCTGTCTTTATTAGTTTACGGTCTCTGTCAGTCATATCTAATACTTTCTAAGACAGAACTGGTACACAAAGAAAGTAAATGTGTATGTGAAAAAGTAAAGTGTTTGCTTTTATATTATTTGTAACAGAAAAGGCAAACAATCAGGCTAAAATACTTTCTCATTTACCGTCAACATTCAGCAAATGTGCATCTACATCATTTAAAAAAAAATCTCAGAACAAACATTTAATTTCACAAAACTTGCAGATTTAATCAAATCCTGTGAAATCTTGTGAAACGCACATTTGTAGCCTGCATCAACGTGTTACTGCGAGCGATGGTCCGTCCGTGCTAGCCTTAATTTGATTTAGGAAACTGAAACTACTCCATTTAGACAAAAATACAGTAATTTACTGTACCACACATACTGTAATTCTGCTTTGACTAACTTTGCCAATTTTGACAACACAAAGTCATATGTTAGCACTGACTCATTGAGATAGATCCATGTGATGCTGGCTATGAATAGAAGAGATACAGAGATAAAGAGATACGCTGGCTAATTCAAACACAAAAAAATCATCTGCACTGCAGGCCACAACTCACTGTTTTCTTGAAAACCAAGTAGAAAAGAACTGAAAGACTTTCCATGGACAGAGACTGTACAAATGTTGCATTCATGATCCATCTCAGATTCAATTGTGCTTGGCTTGTATCAGTACACTCACCAAAAGGATTATTAGGAACACCTGTTCAATTTCTCATTAATGCAATTATCTAAATCCAACAATCACATGGCAGTTGCTCCAATGCATTTAGGTGTGTGGTCCTGGTCAAGACAATCTCCTGAACTCCAACCTGAATGTCAGAATGGGAAAGAAAGGTGATTTAAGCAATTTTGAGCGTGGCATGGTTGTTGGTACCAGACCTGATGGCTGCTTCCAGCAGGATAATGCTCCATGTCACAAAGCTTGAATAATTTCAAATTGGTTTCTTGAACATGACAATGAGTTCACTGTACTAAAATGGCCCTCACAGTCTCCAGATCTCAACCCAATAGAGCATCTTTGGGATGTGGTGGAACGGGAGCTTCGTGCCCTGGATGTGCATCCCACAAA
>JAOTRC010000014.1:17220213-17230806 GCA_027497675.1 Cyprinella lutrensis | reverse complement strand
AGTGCACCCACATATATTATGTAAACACAAACTTTTATTTTGGATGCGATTAATCGTGATTAATCGTTTGACAGCCCTAGTAATTACATATATAGATAGATATAGTGGAATCATAATACCTATACCTATATGTAATATTTATATATATATATTTTTTTCCTCCCAAATGTTAACTGTGTATAACTTTGATTTTATGCTGAACATTATTATTTTTTTTTTTGGGTGAATTTTGTGGTTTGTAGAACTCGAAGTTCCTCTATGCAAAAGATGCACCGTATGTGATTGACACATCCGAGATCGGATCAGAGGTGTTCATTGGCATTGAAGCAAAAGGGCTGAGTAACAGGTGAGTTGCTCAAAAGAAAGGAGTCTACATTTGATCAAAATACACAGATTCACATAGTCAGATAAAAAGACTCTCTCTTTAATGTTTATAGATTTAAAGTAGTAATAACAAATTGCTGGGCAACACCAACGCCATATTCAACAGACAAGAAAAGGTGGACTTTAATTCTGAACAGGTAAAATTTTATTTTCAATTCAAACATATTAGGTAGAATGTGTGTCATTGTGATTCAATACTGCTCACTGGGTAATATATATGCTCCTGGTTAACAGCTGCTCCTTAGACAACACAGTCACCATATTTGAAAATGCCAAAGACAGTCGGTCCATGTTCAAGTTCAATTCGTTCCGCTTCCAGCGGCTAGAAAAAGTGTCCACCGTGTGGCTCCACTGTGAGGTCCAAGTATGTGATGGGGAGAAGCTGTTCTGTCAGCCGGTGAGCATCAGTGTCAATTTAAAGCTATTGTAGTTTTATATAGACTACCAGCTCCACTAAGACTCTTCTTAACTATCCAAGACTCCATGTACATCATCAAGAAGCACCGAATTTGAACCTGATCCTAATGGAGGGATCCTGACCATGGAGTTTCAAGTCAGAGGTATTTAACATTTTTTTCTTTTGCACGATTCAAGTTTTATATTCAAGAACATTTGTTTTAAAACCACATAACTCTCTGTATACAGCACAACATTCTTCCAGTTATGTCCATTTCGCAGGTAAGTCAATCTATGCAGTGTAGACGCATGAATGATTTTCATATATTGATATATTGTTTTAAAGTTTTACATCTGCATTTGAACTCATTAAGAATCTCCCTTTTCTTTACCTTGCTGTTTTACAGGCCCAATTCTGTGTCTGCTATCCATATTTCTACTGAATGAATTTTTAGGATACTTCAGTTTGTAAAGAGGCCAAATGTGGGTCACTCAAATGCAATGAAACATGCCTTTGCACTTATACAATTACAAACAAATACTTAAATATAGATACAGTATGCATACACCCACACACCATACGTGTCTCAGGGAGTGTATCTACACATTCCTTTAAATGTTCACTCTGATTTTTTTTTTACAGTTTTTACTTGTTTTTTCCTTACATGACTATTGGTAGAACAAGAAAACAATATCTGAAAGAGGTACAATCAGTTGGTAATGTTTAGTGTAACGTGTTTTAGTGTTATCCTGCATTATATGTGAAAAAATATTTTTAGTACTTCATTTTTTTAAAAAGGTTTTGTCTTGACTTGATAACTTAAAAAGAAAAGCTTTAAAATAAAATATTAAAAAGTTTCAACAATATTTGTTGTAATGTCCTGATATCCAAGAACATACAAAATCACAGTCACATTAGATATCGGGTACAGTAAGTGTGTGCATTTCTGTCATTTTAGCAATGGCTGGGGTCCGCTGGATTGCTCTTTTGTCTTTAAAATCTCCATCCTTTGCTGTAGTTGTTTTGGGTTTCTCCTGTTTAGACATGACAGTGCAAGACTGTCCATTTACAGTATGTCAGGTCTCCATATAGCACTTCCTTGACCAAACACCTAACACTGTAACTAAAATAACCATAAGCTTGATACTTACATCTGTTCCTGATTTAGGACTTGCATCATAGTCCTGGCCAATGGCTGGAAACTTGAATCCAGATTTGCCTGTCAACCAGAAGGTTTTCTGTGTTCCCTTTCCCTAGAAAACCCATCAGAGATTTGATTAGATGCACAGATATTGTATGGCAGTTGACACTGTTTACAAGTATGAGACCACGAGTAAAAGTGTTTCGATTTTTTATTTCATATTTTAATTAGAAATTATATTAATATCAATTTATGTTTTAACATGACTCTCCCGTTTTTGCCTTGTTCACAACCATCATACAAGTATAAATGGGAAAAAAAATATAGCAGATAGTGTGATTTCAGACTTTTGGACTGTATAATGGCATTATACAAACCTTTATTTCAATATCGCCCCTCTCCTCCAGTTGAAAACTTCCATTCTTGAGGAGAATATCAGCAGTGCTTTGAGAGGTGTGGATTCTCAGTGCTGAAAAGGAAATAAGCAATAATTGACCTCTCATAATTTAATAAAACAAAGTGTTTCAAATTTGTTTTACAGAAAAATATAATTACAGACTAATTAAATAGGCTAAATATAATCTATAACCAGCTAACAGGCAACATTCTCTGAATGTTGGCTAATGTTTTGGCAAGGTTCTCTCAAAGTGATGAACAAATGTTCTTTCAGTAACATTAATAGAATGTTTAGTGAACGTTGATATGAAACGTTTAGTTGGATGCTCGTCTAACATTTTTTAATGTTGCTAATTGTTTCAAAAGGTTCAGCGAATGATTAAATGGAACGTTCATTCAAACATAAACAAAAAAACATTTAAAAAACTAAATTAAAGCCAATTTTTTATTAAACATACAATGTAACATATAGAAGGCCCAAGAAAAGGCCTCAGGTTACAGAGTGTATTGTGTTTCTCACTTCATTAGCTCTGAGCAAAACAACTAGCAAGCTTCACCAATCACCAAATGCTACAATAATAAGGAGATTGCGTGAGATGGTTAGATGCTCTGCTCGCATCTCGGCTTTGTGTCCAATAAAATCTAAGCTTTGGCTTCTGGAACACTGTGACTCAAGTGATTTCTTGCTAAGCGGAGAATACTTTTCCACAACAACTGTTAAAGGCCTTACGAAGACTGTTGCTCTCCATCCTAGAAGCCGTGTTCACTGTATCTCCAAATAAACAGTAGCGAGGCATTGTATTACCCACAACTCCAGCAACCACTGGGCCTGTATATGCAAGGGACAGAAGAATTTTTTTGAGGATTATGTTCTTGTAGGTCTTACAACACGTATAGCCCACAATACACTTATAGTACAGTATACTCGCATACCAGAATTGATCCCAATTCGTAGGGCCAGTTTCTCATTAGGCAGATGCCTAATTTTGAAACTTTTGAGGGCAAAGAGGAAGTGGAGTGCCATAGTAGAGATTTCCTCTGCATGAAGATTACCGTTACTGATAGGCAGCCCACTGGCCACCATATATGCATCCCCTATGGTCTCCACCTACCAGAAAATTGGGTAACACTTTATTTTAAAGGTCCCTTTTTGAAAATTCTGTTGACTATAAGTAACTTTGCAACTACATGTCAACTAACTGTCATTAGAGTATTAGTATACTGTCTGCTTAATATCTGCTAACACTTATGGTGATGCTCCTCCAACAGACACTCTACTGACTATACGTAACTTTGCAACTACATGTCAACTTATTCTATCCAGTCTAGTAGTACTCTACCAACACGCTAGTGAGAATTAGTTGTGATGTAGGTGCAACGTTACTTATAGTCAACTGAATGTGTCAAAGGGACCATCCAAATAAAGTGAAACCGAAAATTGAAATAGAAAAATTGAAGTAAATGAACTAAAAAAAAATCATCATTTACATCACATTAAACTGTAAATCTGGTTGTATTTATTCACACGGCATGTCTGAAACTCATGAAAATGCTAAATAATGAGGAGCAAATACTAACAGAATGTTGCATTCAATCTGAAAATGTTGACAGCCACACCAGACCCTAAGGCATGAACGGGCACAGTTGCTGCATTCAAAAGTGAGTTTGGTTCACTTACCTTGTAGACATCATAAAGCTTGATGATCTCATCAAAAAGACTGTAGAGGTCATTGAGGAGGTTGACCACTTCCAGAGCCGAGCTAATGGAGCACATGGTGGTGAAACCCACTATGTCAGAGAAAAAGATGGTCACCATATCATAACTTCTAGGCTCCACTGATTTCCCAGCCATTAGCTGATCAGCAATATACCTGTAAGAAAAGACTGCCATTACTGAAAATACTGAAAAAAAGGTATTATGCATAACATGTCCATGAGCACATGAGAGGAAATGAGATGGAGAGGAAAAAAAATATTTCTTACATAATTTTCACATTTGAAATGGATCTGTGGTGAGATATTTTTTTAGGTATAAAAAATTTAAAGGGTCCAATTAATAATAGTTGTACATAAGTAAAAACTCACCAGGAATTTCAAAGCCAATTCAAAAGTGTGACAATGAAAACATTTGTTAAAGCGATGATGTCACGTAAGGTACAAGTTGCATTGATCGCACGACGAATGAGAATAAATAAACAGTCTTTAATCACACGCAGGAGATCTCAGGAGTAATAATACGCAACCATGTAAGAGTGTAGTTAGATACAAGAGAAGTTGTACTGTGAAAGTACTTCAATTATTAACCACTGTAATTTCACTTTTTTAACAGTGTAAGATTTTATTTTAAATTATTTATTTATTTTAAGAATACATATATTACACAATTTTAAAATGTTTTCATGTCTACCCATATAAAATATATAATATAACCATTTAGTATGCAACTCTGCTTTGGAGGCAATTTTAGGTATAAGTACAGGTATAAGGATAGACAGAAAGGGTAATAAAAACACATTAACAAAATGTCACTGTCCCAATGATGCTATAACAGTTTGTTTACTTTGGCAGCATGCTAGATAGAAGCTTATCAGCTCTGCTTTTCTCTGCTGTGAGCTGATTGGTTCTCTCCTCCACTACTTCTTCCAGATGATTTGCGTATTTCTCGAGTTTGCTCACCATGTTGTCCAGGATATTGGTATGGCTGGAAAATAATAAAACACCTTAGACACTAAATACATTTAGGAGTGTCAGGATCATTGGGCAGACAGCTACATAAGACGTTCACCTTTCAGGACATGCCTGACGCAGTTGTCTCCTGATGCTGGTGAATGTGGGTCTGTGGTCTGGGTTCTCACTCCAGCAGGCTTTTAACAAGGGAATGAGACGTTCATCACAGATGTCAACAGACAAGGATGGTCGAAGGGGCTCCTCGCTCATAGGGGTCCTTAACTGCTTGATAATCTCTAAATGAATGTAATACAACACACAAACTGAGAAGCCAAACTTAATCCAGTTGACCCTGTAATTATATGAAATAATAATCAGAAACATTAAAGCATTTTGATCACTCAAATCAGTAAAGATTTCACACTATATGGATAAGAAATACTGTACAATACAAACATTACCTTTTGGTTCCAGGTGAACGTCATGGTATGGGCCCACCTCTGAACTGTACATCAGCTCTCGCATGATTATAGCAAAGCTGAAGACATCTGCTTTCTGGCTGCCGTTGAAAGGATAGTAGACTTCTCTCAAAAACTCAGGAGCGGTCCAGAACATCTCTTCATACTTTGGATTTTCCAGTGAGATCAGTCTTTGCTTGCTGCCGTATTTGAACTCCCACAGGCCAAAGCCAGAGAGTTTTATCTGCAGCCTGCTGTCCACCAAACACGTACTGGGCCTCAGATTTCCATGAGACTTCATACTGCTCTTATGAATGTACTCCATGCCCTGTAGAGATACATTAAACAATAAAAGGCCTCAAATAGAAAAGCAGATCAGTCTTGTTCCAAATCAACTTCCCAAGTGGATATGCATATTGAAATCTAAATAATATAATGCAATGAAGGACATTACATTGAGAGAACATACTCAAATTAACAATATCATAGGCAAAGGAGAATTTGAACATCCAGTCCAACTCGATTTCACTGTTCCAAAGAACATCCTGATGTTTCAAAAGCAGAATGACAGATTTATTGATGATGTAGACGTGTTATATACAGTATGTTTCAAAATTAATTCTAATTAGTCCTGTAAACTGGTGATAAACAATTCAACTACATGACACATCTGTGTCAACTAAACAATAAATGTGGTAATATAAAGTGCATATTAGTATGAACAATCACTGAGCTATAAGCTGTACAGTATATGTTTGAATTACTCAAAAGAATCAACTCATAAGAATTGTTTGGCAATTGAATTGCACAGTATGTGCAGTGATAAGAGTGATTTGTTCGGGAGTTGTTTTAAACTGGTAGCATTGTGTTTTTAATTCACTAACAAGTGTCTGATCTGAGTATTTTACAATGTTTTGTTGTAATGAACAACTGGATTCCCAATCACCCACAATGGCAGAGGAATGGCATGCTAGAACTGGTTCCTATAATAGTTTTAAATGGAACCATTCCCGCTCTGTGGAAGTTGTGGGGATCCAAATAAAGAATAATGAATAAACCCCACTGTATACACACCTTCAAGCTTCCTTTCTTGCAGTACTGCATGACGATACAAACATTCGGTGGCTCAATACACACACCAAAGAACTGTACCAGGTTCTCGTGTTTCATTTCTTTCAGCTACAGCAGGAATAAACACAAGTATTAGAGTAATAGCAAAGTGCCTGTGACCGGAATCTCTGAAAATATCTGGAATTTTACCATATTGAACTCTGCGATGACAGATGGTTTCTTGACATTAGTAGGGATTTGATTTTTCAAATACTTTATGCCCACCTCGTTTCCCTGCACCATAAACAAAGATAGTGTGCACACTGAAATAATTGGCTTGTGCAATCATGTTTTAACATGTGATTCTGAATTTGTACCTGAAAGAGTCCAATAGTTGTGTAGATGGTTTCTTTAGCGCTATAGCTGTTTGAGGAGAGCATGGACTGAGAGCCACCACTTCCACATTTGCTTGGTGTTGTGTTTAAAGAAGATGATTGTATTCCCTGTAAAACCCACAATAGTACTCTTTATTGTGTCAATGATCATTCATTAATAATAGGCTGGTATTTGTTGTTTAGTACTTATAAAATAATATTTTCAAGAATTGTTATCACAACATTTTTTCTTTTGTCAAATCAACTCAAATAATTTATTTACTTTATTTTATAATTTCACTTTAATTTTTAACAAAAATTTATTTACTTTATTTTTAATAATGTATAATTTAATTTATTTAGTTCAGATAACTTATTATTTTGAGTTTCTGAGGATTAAATCAATCTCCGTCATTGTATGTAACTCACTTTTTACAGTTCAATCAACTTAAAATTTTAAGGCAACCAGGTTACTTCATTTTTTAAGTTAATCCAACAATATTTTTTTACAGTATATGCACAGTATGTTTGCATGTGGATAGGCATTTTGGGGTCATTTTACTTAGCTTGCTAAAAGAAAACACCAGCTTAGAGCTGGTTAGACCAGTATGCTGATCAAGGCTGGTTTATGCTACGTTCAGATTTGATTGATGGTTAAAATTTCTAGTTGGTTTGGTGCTACTCTAGATGGATGCAATATTAGCCTATTATTGTAAAAATGTAAATATATAAACACTGAAATAAACAGAATATATTAATAAAAAAAAATTAACACATTTTCAGTGTAAAACGAACTAAAATAAAATATAAATGACCAAAAGTGAGAGAACAGCACGAGGCGTGATTGCCGATGAGCTATTATGAGTGTATGATTATGACTATTGCTGATTGGCTACGAAAGGGTTGTGATGATTGGTGTGATTCAAAAATTCTTCGAAATTGAACCTTTAAAATAAAATAAAAACTTAAATGCAGTAAAAAAAGAGAGAGAAACCAATAATAAACTGAAATGAAAAGTTCATCTTACTTTGGGTTCTCTAAGTATAGTTATGTCGCTGTAGTCGATTAGCCACCAGTTGGACTCTTCCAGGCGGGACTGTAGACGAAACTTCTGTAGAGTCAACAAAGAGATGAAAGCCACTGCTGCCACTCCTAGCACAGGCAAAGCCACTAGCAGAGCCAGAAGAGATACATCTAGAATCGAGTGACAAGACATGGTGTTATTTCAAATACATTAAAAGATGACTTATGTGCATAGAAATCTAGCAATGTCTATTTACCATTTTCTAACCATTCACAGAGCTCATTATCAAAACCACAGGCTGGATTATCTGTTGGAGGTTTTCCATTTTGCCAAACTATGTTAGAAAACCTTGATGTGGGTCTGCAAAACATTTTCCATAGAGTCAGAGTTTCAGTGTTGAGCATCAGTAATGCTATCATTTGGAAAATTTTGGTCTTACTTGATCGTTTTTGTTTGACTGTCAAAGTCCAAAACAGGAACAAATTCTATGATATTTTCTGTTTGTTGCAGGTCATATACTGAATAGTCAAGGTTTCTCTCTCCATATTCATCAAAATGAACCAGACCTGAAGCCCCTTTAAAAAAAGCAAAATAACCAAAGGTTATTTTGATTATTAACACTTAATATATGAAAAATATGAGGCTGTACAAACTTGCATGTGTGACAGAATTACCATAAAACCTAATGGTGGACCTGTTCCTGAGATTCTGGAGAATCTCTCGTCCATGATGGATGTCTTTACCACTTTTTAAGGCTTCTTTAAGGCCCATGGCATAAAGCAGAACAGCGTCATGTAAATAGGCAGCATATGAGCTTACCTAAAAGAAATACAGAATGAAATGAATTAAAAAGTAATTCAATTATGGATTAGTTTTTTATTTATTTAATAAAACATACTCACCTCTTTTTCTGAGGACAAGTTACTATAAAAAGGAGCCTGTTTCAATCTCTCATAAGTCTGCTCGAAAAAGTCATAGTAGTCATATCCTTCATAGGATTTCTGAGCGAGTACAAACACCATGTCAAAAGCCTTCAGCACTGTTTTATTTTTGTCACCTAAAGCAGACTTCCACAGGTTGTCCTAATGGTGGAAAAAGTGAGAGAAGGTATCTATAAAGAGAACTGTCACAATCTGATTCAGATTCAAATGATTTACTGTAGTCAAGGGCCCTATCATACACCCGGCGCTATGTGGCACCAGGAGTGTACACACTGATTTTTGCTAGTTTCAGCCCGACGCAGTAATCATTTTCACATGTTTAAATAGCAAATGAATTTGGGCCCATTTGTGCACCCATGTGTGTGCTTGTCTGAAAACGAGGCGTGTTCACGCACAATGTTAGCGTGTGTTGCTAGTTTGAGGTGATTAAAATAGACTCTAAAGTCTAAAGTCAATAGTGCAATATTTTATTATATAAATATTTTCAATATTTTGTTATTTAAAGAGCGTGTTAGTAATATACGTCTTGTGAGGGACCAAGCTGGCAGGCATGAGGAGTCAAAAAGTATATTTTCAAAAATGTAAGTTTTTATTTCCAAAACAACAATAAAAAAACTATTTCACAAAAAAACAGAAAGTTCTGGGCCCATAAAAGAGATCAACTAAACAGAATTTAGCTCAGGTAACAGAGGTTGAAGAGAACAAAACAGACCAAGAGTCATGGGGAAACTTATATAGTGGCTGATCAGGCCATTCTGACACAAAAGGGAGTATACCCTTTATCTATAGATAAACATATAATATATATATATATATATAAAACACAATAATTACAACACATGTCAAACTAACGCTACCGTATATTAACTAATGACAAATCAATCAAATAAATCATAACAAAGTATAAATAGCAAAGAAAAAAGAACAGAAAACTCAAAAAATGTAATACTCTGCCACCCCCATAAAATGGGCATACATGGTGCGGTCCAATTAGCCACTCGCCTACTTAAACAGCTGAGAGTCAGTTACAAGCTCTTTTGCCTGTCGACCAGCTGAACACCACCAACTGCAACTCCCCAGGTAACTCAAAAAGAAAAGGTATTAACTTCATAGAACGTTACTTAAAGATAATGAGCCTGAAAATTGACAAGTTAACTAAATGTGTGCATCCAAACAGAAAACCAAGTCAAATAACTAATAAAACTGTTTTTAAACTTTAAGTATGTGTATGTGTCCAGTTATTTATTCTGTACAATATGTAATGTACTCAAAACAAATGAAAGTTACCAACGTGAGTTGAAGTTTAACTACATGTGTGTCTGCTAGTGCGGCCATCACAGGACTTAGGCTTTTTGCTAAATAAATAGCGCATCCACCATGGAGTGAGCGCAACTGGCTTTTAATCTCAGGAATTCCGCGTGCAAACGGTGACGCAAAAGTGTGTGAACTTCAGGCGGCTAGGAGTGCATACTACAGCAACACCAAGTGCACGCGCCTGCGTACGAACTTAACAGTCAAGCAGACTTTTGCGTTTTTTACTGTTTACACGGGAACGCGACGGTGGAGCGTTTTTAAAATTTCGACTCTGGAGGGTTGTTTCACTTTTTTGCGTTTTTAAGCCTCAAAAATGCCATCGCCGTGTAAACGAAAGGCACATCCGATAAAATATTTTTACTTTTTCACCCGCAAGCGATCTCGTGTAAACAGGGCCTATGAAAGTGTTATCTCCGAATGTTCTCTGAGGCTATGTTTACACGGAAA
>JAOTRC010000014.1:17174916-17188510 GCA_027497675.1 Cyprinella lutrensis | reverse complement strand
CTATAAGGTATTTGATTGGCTTAGAATGATAAATTTTTTTCCACTTTTTCCAGTTACACTGCTGTTGGTTTTAATGTAACAAACATGGAATCAAAACCAAGAAAGACGAGAAAGCCCGACTGGACAGAAGGACAGTGTTTACTGTTAGCCTAGTTAGTAGATGAACACAAGGCCATCCTTAAAAGAAAATGCGGGCCAGGTGTCAGTCTATACTGTCTAATTAACTCGGTCATCCATTGTCTGCAACACATTTCTTCTCCCCCTTCGTCTTTCTGCCATTTCTCTTTTGCTAAACAAACTCTTAAGCCTCTTAAAAGTCCTTGTCCGTACTCCTAATAATTTTGACCTTAAGACTTCTTCACAAGGGTTCAGATTCTTTCTGAATTACTATTTTCTTTACTATAATTTTTTAACATTTTTTTTTATTTTAAGAGTAAATATCCACATTTCTTTGTTACTCAAGTTTGCACTAAGATTATTTATGAATACTGACCCAGATAAATGCTGTCTTTTTATTAATCAAAGAATCCTTTAAGAATAAAATTTTATAACGGTTTCAAGTTTTCAACATTGACAATAATAATAAAAGTTTCTTGAGCAAATCAGCATATTAGAATGATGTCCGAAGGACCGTGACACTGAAAACCAGAGTTATGATGCTGAAAATTCAACTTTGCATCACAGGAATGTATTAAATTTGTAAACATATTAAAATGGAAAACAGTTATTTTAAATTGTTATATATACTTGAATACTATTTATATACTAGTATTTAAATACTATACTAATTATTTACTTAAATAATTATAAAATAAATATTTACAGTACAAATATACTTTATCTTTATTTGCTAGGATAACAATGATTGGGAACATTTTAATACACTACATATATACTTCCACATGAAGATACTATATATTTAAAATAATATTTATTCAATAAATAAACAAGTAAATATATTATATATGTGAGAATATGTATGTTTTTTGAAATTTCACAGCGGTATTAAACTGCTTTATGATATTTCAATGGCTCTAGCCTTGTTCTCCTTGCAATCCACTCCATTCGCTTATGCCACCATATGAAGTCTCAGCACGCAGCAAATTCACTTCATCATTTCTTTCAAACTCAGCACCTGCACCTAACTCAAGGTGCTCTTGATATCAATTACCAGATGGCTACGGCATCCACAACGATTCCAGAAAGGCTGACATAAATGAGGAGAGTTTTGAAAAGGATCTTTTGCCAGTGATCTGATGTTGTGCCGCTGTGCTGATAGCTCAGATCACAGTGGAGCTCTCTCGTCTCCGAGGGGCCTCACGTTCCTCACCGTGGGCATTTAATTGGCCAATGATTAATCTTTAGCTTCTCCCTCTTGACTGTTGCCGTGCTTAATTATCATGCAATTAACACCCGCTGTGAAAGGGTTTAGTGCACCGTTCATGGTTGCATTCCTTTGCCTTTCACCTCTCTCTCTCTCTCTTTTTTTAGATATATTTCAATGCTAACTAATCATGGATATGCAAGATGTTGCTTGCTGTTAACATTTTAAGCCGTCGTTTGTGTTTTGTGTTTTCCAAACTCAGTAGTTTGGAAACCAATAGATCAAATATTGTACTTTTTGTAGATAATTTAAGAAATGAAAATTCATTGGGCCCTATTGTAATGAAATAGAGAATGCTACATTAATGAAAACAGTAAGTACAAATTTATATATGAATGAGATAATTGTCCTGATTGAAAGCCATTCTCTCCTTGGTTCTCTGCATTTGAAGAACAGATCCCCCTGAAGCCGCCATTGATGGCAAACCCCAGAAACTTGTCCTAAAGCTGGGAGATTCAGCTGGCTCCTCAGAAGTGCCAAATGCTTTAGCGTGGATGGCTTATCCTCTCTGCCACGCAACGTGAGCACACACGCACACTTCTAAGAGGTGTCAGGGAGAGGGCCATCGCTGCTCTCTCTAAAAAAGCAGAGGCTTTGTTGTGCTTCCACGGGAAATCAAGGCCTTGTCTTGCCCTTCCCCTCTTCTGGCCTCCCTGGAGCTTCTCTCTCTTTACCCCCGCTCGCACTCACCCGTTCACCCCGCGGTTTGAAGTCTTCGCTCCATCCCACTCGCCAGACTAAGCCTCCTGTTCGGCGGCAGACGGGGACCGGCCGACCTCTTAACCCTGCCATTTTTCAAGAGAAAGTAGGCAGATATCAGAAGGACATCCCGAAGGTATTCTCGCTTCATGATGGCTTCATTTTGATAATGGGGGCGCAGGGTCTTAAAGCCGAGAACCCCCGCTGAGGCCTTATATTAGCAAAAAGGCAAAAGTGCTAAATGCTCACAAAACAATAAGTTAAAGCTTATTTGTGTTAGGCCGAAAGTCTGTCAGGGGCCGTAAAAGCCAAAAGTAAATGTCAGTGCCTCTTAGCGATGCTTTTGTTTTGCTCAAAAAGTAATGGAGGCGTAATTAGTAAAGGAAAAAAAAATCTTCAATGCAAGTGGAATTTTTTTTATTTTTATTCCTTCATATATGAATCTGCTCTGTTACTTGTAAGGCCTTATGCATGGCTTCCACATTTGTTTTTTTTTTTGTTGTTTTATTTTATCCAACAATAAGTATTAAATATTTTATTTAAAAAAACGTATTTCTTATCTGTACATTGATTTCCTCCTACTTTTATTCAACACCGTATTTATAGAAAATATTGAATAGAGGAATTATGGGTGATGGGATGACATAACGTTCTTGTTTATACAAATTGATCAATGAAGAGATGATAAACTAGCTAAACTGCATTATCAGGCTCAATTCCTGGTTCTGGCTCGTTTCCTTCTATGAACGATAGATGGCGACATTGTTCAAGATATGAGGAAGAGTTCGTCGCTCATCACCGCTTTTAGGCAAATGCTAATCAAAGCCGTTTCCCTAGATATAGGTAGACCATTGGTTTCTTTTTGACTTCTTTCCTTTGAGGAACTCTGAGATTAAACAGTGTGAATATCCTTGGTGATGGGGGGCACTTGTTTGCTCATTTAAAGGGCAAGATGGGGTCTTGCTTGAGCACGGGTCTACACTCAAAGACTCCAGCTCAAGCGGTCTGCTTTGCTCTCAGCACTATTGTTTTAATTCTTTATGAACTCAATTTTAATTAACTGACTTTTGAGACATATATATATATATATATTATGCAAAATAATTTATGAATGTGCTGTTATTTTAGATATTTTTTAAAAAAAGAAATGCAAATAATGATTATTATTCCTATTTTTATTTATCTAGTTTTTCATGTTTGAATAAACGGAGAGTTGCGATAAGTTTCCGTAATATATTTTGATTACATGCACGCAGAGTTTAATGGTAATAAGGTTATGCCTACATTTGTATGTCATTATAAAATTATAGGCTTTATTTCATAAAATGCTTTTTACATGTTTATTTTCTAGATATAGAGAAATGTAATCCTAAAATCATTTAGATATTTGTGGACAATGGATGAACTCTCAAGCCATTAGATGTTTAGCTTGTTAAACCCGTGATTTATTATGGATTATTCGAAGAATTTTTGGAGAGTTGTGACATACTTATGTTTCATTATCATGATTTGGCCTTGAATCAGTTTAAAAGGTTTATCAGAGAATATTATAGGTGTTTTGTGAAGAAAGCACAGATCATCTTAAAGAAATAAATGAATATTAAGGTTAATACTCTATGAAATAATGAATTGGACATCTTTCATTGAAATTGAAGATCTGTTCTCATGGACGGATGTTTTTGCTTTATATATATAATAATTTTGCCGAGTTTTCTCAGAGGTGGCTGACTATAATAGTGAAGTTTAAAGATTTAAACTATGACCATTAACACAAAAGCATGAACATGACTTTAATCACGTTTATTGAAGGCATTCTATGAAGCGTAAGCATATTCTGATAAGTTTACATGTGAAATTGTACAATGTGATCTAGTTTTTCAATGGTAAATTTGCCCCAGTTGTTAAAAGTTTCAGATTGTGGGCAGCTTTGTTATTTATTGCCTCACAAGGGTAAATGGATGTCTTTGAATGTTGATGACATTTCGCAAAGAGTCTTTTTTTTTAGCGATTTGTCAACCGACATTTTTAAAAGACAAAATTGCTGGTCAAGGTTCAGGTCACAGATTCTGCAAAACTTTGTTGGAGTTTGTTAAATCCCTTCAGGGGTTTGTCGGATAAGTAAAAACAGGTTTGTCAATCATCTTGATGAAATCCGCTGACTTCAATAAAACTTTGCTGCACTTCTCCAAGTTAACTTTTAATCGTCAAGCTCTTCTCATCTGTAGACTTGTTGCAACCTTTAGTGCGCTATATCAAGTTTTACACACACATGCTTTCCAAATAAGCCTTTTGAATGTCTCCGAATCAAAACAGAAAACTTCTTTCTTAGCGTTCTTGTTATACCAACCAAGTCATCAATTACAGCAGCTTCCACAAAAGAGACGCACGACAGACATACTTGACCCGGATGTTCGACACTTTTAATCGCCTTAAATTAGAGCTGAATATGCACTCTGAAAAACTCTCGATTGTTGTCTGATTGTTTCATGGCACTAAGAAAGTAATGCAGATTAGTACAGTTGTGTCATTTGAGTTTAGCCAGCCTGATTACAAACCTTCTGTGTTTATTATGGAAATCTCACGGATTGATGGGATTCTTTTTCTGAGATGGTACCGATTTAAAAAGGGACTAAATCGATCTTTTGAACGTGTCTTTTATTATGGAGTTGTTTTACGCAGGGCGTCTTGCGGATTGGTTGGTACTCTGAGATGGGATTGTGTGGCTTTGCAGAGATCAGCGCTGTGGCGCGTGCTCTAATCGCAGTGATGGGATGGTGATGAGGTGAAGGACTGTGTAACTCGAAGGAGAAAATCAAACCTCCATGGCTGGGATTCTGGGAATGGAGAGCCCATGTACTTAAAAAGAAGTGGAGGTTTTCTCTCAAGCTAGAAACCTAGATCTGGCCCGAGTGTATATGAAAGCCTAATTTTACAGCATACTATGTTGATATTTTAGATGATTTATGAATTAATATTCTTTTAATTATATAATATAATTATATAATACAATTAAATATACAATTCAATTGTATGTAAGGGTAATATTTATTTAAAAAAAAAAGATTTTTTTTTTGTTTTTTTAATACTTTCATTATTTTTGTGGTAAAATCTAGCTACAAATCTTCATTCATTCGTGTTGATAATTTTGCTATGTTTTTGCTTGTGTATTGTTTTTTTTTTTAATCTGAGTTAATGATTATCCTATTTGTCTTCATACCCTTGACACAGATCAGGTAGTTTTTCAATTCAAGACAAACTACTCCATGTGTCTGTATGAGAGTGGCTTGAAAATCAGGCACAGCAGAGCTGTCTCCTCTCTCGGCCCGTTCCTTTCGCCCTTGTAAAGTGAAAGTGACATGTGACACCCCCAGAAAATGATGAACTGACATGAGGGAGGAAAAGGGGTGACAACATTTTTTTGATTTGCCAGGCCAGCTTAAGTATGAAAAACCATGAAGTATTTATGAAATGTATTATGAATCATTGCCTTGGTATCCCCCCCTTTTTTTTAAATGCACACACCAAAGAGAGAGAGAGAGAACTTTGACATCTCAGACTCCATAGACCTCAATTTGTCCTCTCTTTTAATAGAGTGATATATTTACAGTGCATATATGAAATTTGTAAATTATTGCTAGTTTTTACTCCTTATTGAGTATGAGAGAGTTCTTTTTTTTATGGAGCATTTTGGCTGGAATTGTGGTGGAAAATTATAGTGACAGCCTGCGGTAGAAATGAGCTTTTTTGTCATTGATTAAAAAGAGGCAAATCTGAAATTTAACGTCACATCCATCACACTATTTAAGACGGAGCTTATCATTTTTTTCCGGAGCGGAACCATTTTTAAGTCTTTGCTTTTTACTTGCATTTACATGTTTGATTAAATAATTCTAGATGTTTGTCTAAGCTTATATTTTTGATATTAGCATTTTAAATAAATGTCTTCCTACATAATGCAGGGTTAACATGTTCTGCTCCAAGATTTATTTTTATTTCTTTGTTATTTGTAAGTTATTAAGAAATATCTAAGTTTTTGAAGAACTTTTATTTTATTTGATTGTACTTTTATTCTAAATAAAAAATATGATATTTTATTATAATATTATTCAGTCTTAGTTGATTCTATTTTGAAGCATATTTATTCGAAATGCATAAGCGAGATATATTTTGTCTACTTTAATTTTATTCAATCAATTTATAAAATAATTATAATATTATTGCTTTGTTTAATTAGTCAATTGTATAATTATATTTAAATATATTTAGCAATTACCACGCACACACAATAAAAATAATGTGTAAGTGAGTTTAGAGATCATCTCTTTTCCGACAGAGATATATATACAGAAAGGATTAGCAGAGGCCACGGGATAAATATCTTGTCTTGAACTTCCGTCTTGAGCTCTATTGTAATGAATGGTTGCAGTTGATTTCACAGGACTGCACTTCATTATGACTGTGGATGAGGCCTTTGTTTAAATCTCCATTTGAATTTGGTGCACATAGGGCAGTGACAAATATACATTCATGTATAGAATTAATGATGTGGTTAAGCTGCTGTGTGTTTGGGTATTTTTATGCTAATGACTTGAGCATTCATCCCAGACAATAGTCGTGTTGCGAGGAGAAGAGGGAGAGACTGAGCGAGGCGTTATTCACCGTGTAGCCATTCATTCCCGTGTGTATCCGCACACAATAATAGCATATAAGCTCAGCTTTTTTCTTTGACTGGTTGTTCTTAGAAGAAACACTCACAACAGACATCAGATGCTAAATATGGCATGAACTTGGGTCAGAATAAAAAAAAAAAAAAAAACTCATATCACCTTTTTTTTCCAGAAGGAGAGAGTTAGATGGAGTGGGAAAGATGGATCGGGGGAGGTGAAGAAAGACAAGAAAAAAAGTTATTTTCTGTGCAGGGTTCAGTGAACCATATGTAGGTAGCCACAGGCTAATGGGCGATTGGTCCCCGGCTCGCCAGGTATCCTGTGCCTCAGAAATCCCTCCTCCATTTCCTCTAATCTCACCTTTTCTCTGGTGCTGACCCAGGGAGGCCCGTTTCATTCCCCACTGCACGCCAGAGGAGAGTGCTGTGATGGGAGCCGGCCCGGCCCTGCCAGCTCTGGCAGTCTCCCTCCCCACCGGCTCTTCTCTATTGATTTCTCCACTCTTGCCTAGCCGGGGTCTGCTCTGCTAGTGCCTGCACCGGCCCTGCTCCCAACCCAGCATTAATGTGAGAAAAAGCTCGGCTGCCAGAGAAACGGGCTTTGATTTTTCATTAGAACCGCTTCCATATTTTAATATTGGGTTTAATCGGCGCTTATGCCTTAAAGAAATAACCATTCGCAGCGACTCCCCGGCCTTCAAGAAGTATATGCCGGTTCCTCAATCAAAGCAGCTTGAATTTGCTCTTTTGTTGAGAGTTCACTTGCAATCGTTTTTTTCCCTCGCTCTCTGTATGTGGGCAGAGTCGTTAGGTTTATTGACTGCACTTGGTGTTTCCAACATGACATTGACAGAAATATCCAAGGCTGTATTTGATACAGCATATCTATATTATATATAAACTTTTTATGTTTATATCTTTTTGAATTTGAAATTATATTTTATTTTCTTCGGCCTCTTTTTTTGCTTTTATTTATATATAATATTTTCCCTTACAAATTAGTTTTTTTAAAAAAAATTTTAAAAAAATTTGTCATGTTTTTTAAAAAAGTACATGAATTTGTATTATAATATTTTACAAATATTAAACATCTCAGTGTATAATGCATTATTATTATTATTATTTTTAATAATAATAATAATACTGATGTATAAAATAAGTTAATATTATTTACTTAATTATAAATAATTTAATTAATTCTAAAATTAATAATTATAATTTAATATTTACAAAATATTTACAATTACAATCACATGAATATGGTATTTTGATATACTAATGCAAAGTGAAATGTTGCTCTGTGCTTACATTAAAAAAAGAAAATAATTAGACTTAAAGAATATTTATAATTGCTAATATCTATAAATGCAATATTATCAATTACAATTAGTATTTATTTCTAATATTTTCTTTTTTATAAAATGTAAGCACAGAGCAACATTTCACTTTGCATTAGTATATCAAAAATGCCATGTTCATGTGATTGTAATTGTAAATATTTTGTTAAATTTTACATTATAATTATTAATTGTATATTTATAATTGTTATATTATTAATGATAATTATAAATATTATTAAAAAGTCTGATTTTCTTAATTTTAAGTACAGAGCAACATTTCACTTTGCATTAGTATATCAAAATGCCATATTCATGTGATTGCAATTGTAAATATTTTGTTACAAATTTTACATTATAATTATTAATTGTATTATTTATAATCGTTATATTATAAATTATAATTATAAATATTATTAAAAAGTCTGATTTTCTTAATTTTAAGTACAAAGAGCAATATTTCACTCTTCATTAGTATATCACAATAGCATATTCATGTGATTGTTATCTCCGCGGCCTCCATTTGTTCCTGAATTTTCCTTCATGGTTTGTTTTTATTTCCTACACAATTCTCAGTGAATTAAAGGCACACACCAGTAACCTGTGTGCTAATGAGAGACTCCATGCTGATATCAGTCCATGTGTTGTGCACGGCTCCTGCGATTTTTACCACAAGCGACTAACATAAATGTCACACTGACGCACGCAAAACCAAACGCATCTGTCCATCCATTACCTGTGCGACCGATTTGATGTTGCCAAAGCCTAAAAAATGGATCACAGAGGCTTTAAAGACCCTCCCGCGACCGTCATTACTTCCTGCCTTTATCTGATATCGTATCAAGTGCACAAAAAAAGTGCTCACTTAATTGCACAACCTCCTAGAATTTATTTTCTAGATGTGTGTAAAGATGATGTGTGTGCGAATGGATGTGTAGCATCCTGTGCATGTGTGAATAGTATTCTTTCTGCTTGCGGATGGTGTTAGACCCCTGCTAGGATGAGATGCATTATTTAAGACTGTTGTGATACTGGAGCCTGCTTGAAAAGGTCTTTGCTTTCTTCAACCAATACAGCACTTTACTCTAGACCAGATGCACTCATAAAAACACATGACGCTTTGACCGCTGTTGCCGAACACAGCTTAACCACACAAAGCACACATGATGCATATGAAATATTTCTATACATTTAAAACCATTCATTGTTAGTCATAGTCTTTTTCTTATCGGCTTTATAGATTTGTTACACAAATCGGCAGTATGAGGTGAATATATTTTTCTTTCTTTCCTCCCTACACACACACACTTCAATCGTCAATTCCCCTTAAACATTTTCAGCAGATTATTAGCTGCAGAAAGAAAAAGGTTAAATGGCAATTTGAGGCAGCCACATTGTGTTTGACTAAAGTCCCATTAACTCGAAATCATAACTTGCCAGACATTTTCACACTGGTGAGAAATACTTAATGAAACACACTTTATAAATTAAAGATCATTAATTACTCTTCACGGTTTGCCACCAGCCGTGTGGTTTCCGAGTGGAAAAGTGGAGGAAAAAGCTTTGGCAGTGTCACTTCAGGGCCTCTCATTAAACTCTGCCCCTGGGTATTTTTATGCCTTTTAATGCCTATCTAATGAACTGTTTACTTTTGCTGCAGTTCAGGTTCCATTATTATTTGCGTCCTTGTGTCGCCGTTTGCTGTCAGTGTGCAGTGTGGTGAAAAAAAAAATAAAAATAATGCAATATTAATGATGAACAGTAAGAGATAGCATTTGATTTATAATAAGATATTTTAGGGTAATTATTTCTAACATTTTGAAATTTTTTTCTTACTTTTCCTGCCCTTAGAACAAAAGGTTAGATTTTATTTTCTTATGTCTTTAATCATTTTTGTTTAATGAATCATAATTTTTTTTACTACAGAAACCAGTTGTATGGTGTAAATAAGATGTTTTCTATTTATATAAAATAAAATGACATCTGCTGCAGCTTTGTTCATATTGTTCTCATTTCACAGACACTATATGGTAATTTGTACGGCTGATATAAATATTTAGCATGCATGATGCACACGCAATTATATATTTTTTGCATCGTGCCTCATGTCAACAGACTTATAACACACGTTTTTGACAGGACACTAAAACCCTCGTCTCCGGTTTGATGAGACATGTCTGTTCTAAAAGGCAGTCAGACCACTTTGCATAAAGTTAAGACAGATCTTTGTACTTTTTCTCTGTGCTTCCGGGAATAGAAGCAAATTCTCACCCAAGATTAAAACAAGTGACAAGAGAAAGGCCTTTCAAACAGATTTTAAAAAAGATTTTGCCTTTTTTTTTTCTCAGTAGCAATAAGCCATCTTCATTCTTACGATTACAAAGCCTTCTCTCTGGGTTTTTATGTTTTAGTGCAGGTTTTATATTCGAGTGCTCTAGCTGAACTATGCATGAACATTGAAATCCATTGATTATTTCTTATTTTTAATTTTTTAAAAACTTTAATATCATTCCAATCCATTTTAGGTCATCACGGGTCATGATTAAATATGCAATACTCCAATTAATTAATGCACGGCATATAGGAGATGAGTATGTATAAAAATAAATAATTGTAATAACCTATAACTCTGCTCAGATCCAATGCAAAGTACCAATCAAAGTATTTCCTAGGGTTAAGCAGTCAATATTGCCCAGCTGCTGTGCTATAGCAGCAGATGAAGGGAGAATAATCAGTGTGAGGCTTGTTTTACTGCAGGGGGAGTTGCAAAATGGTGTAAACGGGCTGGGAGAGGCATCTCGCTTTGTTTCTATGACTAGTTTTCCCCTTCGAAGACTTAAGGCTGCATTTGCCATTCTTTTTGTGCGAGAAGCACTCAAAGGTTACATCGTGAAAGTGGTTGATGCTCTCAGCTACAACAAACAGCTATTTAGAAGAAGAAGAATGAAACAAAAATAGGGTTTGAAGACGATAGTGTGTGTGCATTCAAATGAAGGCATCTCCCAGGCTTCCGTTTTCAATTATGAACATGCCGACATTCCCCAAAGTTCCTCCGCTGTTTTTTTTGTTTAAGATGAAACTCGACTAAGATGGAACATGTGGGTGTGTGTTTTTTTTTTTTTCCTCGTCAGAAGACGCGCTTTGTTTGCGGTGCTCGTTTGTGAAATAATGTGCACACAAATGCAAACGATTGCTTATCGGTTAAATCAGATGTGACATGAGATATGACACGTATATTTTGAAACCAAAAGATCTGTCGGTTTCCCTTCCCTTGCTTCCTTTTTACAACTGTAAATTCCTTCATTTTTGCTTTTCATTAACTGCTTTTGTTTGTGATCAAAATATTACAAATGCTGCATTCAGTTAAAAAAATAGCATGGTGCAAATTCATTACTAATTTTATCAGAAAATTTAGACTCTAAACAAACCCCACTTTTAGAACCGAAAGATCTGTCAGCTTCACTTTCCTCGCATTCTTTCTAGATATCCCAATTCCGCTTTATATCGTCTACTTTTGTTTGTTGCGAATGTTGCATTCAGTTTTTCAAAAATTGAGCATGGTGCGGATTCATTACTAAACATTTTCAAAAGTTAAAATGTTCAGAAATGGTTGATTCTAATAAAAAAAAAAAAAAACTCGCAAAACAAACTCATTTTCATGTCATATCCTCCAGGATTTGACCGCTTCCTCGGCAAGAAATTGTGACACAGCATTGCATCACAAAATGCTAGTTCTTGGATAGCAGTTATTTTGCTGTTTAGTCTCCCCGTGGATCGCCTGCACCTTTGCCTGCTCTCATCCTCCCGAAGAGTGCCAGCCTGCAGGAAGAGCGAACAGAGGGAAGCAAAGGGCTCTTGGTAAACGCCATCTGAGTGTGTTTTTTTCCCCCGCCGCACCACCAGTGTGTGTTTAGTTTGGAGGGTATTTGAAGAGGTCGGGTGTGTTTGTAAACATGCCATACTCTGCTTCTGCGCTTGCTGAATCGGAGGTGGCACGCTCTGAAGTGTTGAGTGTGTGTGTGTGTGTCTGTTTTCTTTTTTGGACACGGCGTTCTTTCTCCCAACTGCGTAGCGGAGGAGAGACGGGGGAACGAGCCCAAATCTGATGGCACGCCAATCGCGTCGACCTGGGTGATGAATTATTCTCTGTCTAGCTCCCTGGCTTGGTATTATCACAGGGTTTGCCGGAGAACAGGACTGACAGCAGTGACAGCCCCCAGAACACATTTCCCTCTGACAACTGATACTTTCCTAATACGCTCCCTGCCTCTGTCTTGTACTACGGTCCGCTATTCTACACTTTTTATTTATTTAAGCGAAAGGGGGGCTTTTGCTATTGTATCTGAGGGCTCTAGTTCACTCAAGCCACAGTGTCTACACAAACTAGATTACACACACGCACTCGCTTCTTCTCTCTCTTCAACATTCATGCGCACACACACACAGACGCTCCAGTATATCACCTGTATTTTTGTTTCATTTGTTGATCCAACAGGGGGCTCTCGTGCTTTAGAAATGTGTTTTTTTATGTCAAATGAACTAAAGCTTGTTTTTTTTTCTCTGTCTTTCTCCCCTTGCCCCACTTCTTTTTCCTTCTCTGTCTCTTCGCTTTCTCTCTTTTTCCTCTCTCAACCTGTTTCCATTGCAGAAAAGGTCACGTATTGCCTACAGTGATGAGGTGCGGAACGAGCTCCTGGGGGATGATGCGAGCTCCTCGGAGAGTCAGGTAGGGTGTTAATCAGGGGCTGTGCTTTCCCAGTGTGGGTGGCTGCTCGGGGTGAGGACGGGTCAGGGCCACGAGGGGCAGAGAGAGGCAGGCATTGGCACCCAGTCATGCAGAAGCAACACTGTTTAATGCAAAGCTGCCCAGTGCTGAATGGGCTTCAGGCACTAACCAGCGTCTGGGCAGTACCAGATTGGGGTAAATTCCCGCTTTCTCCCAGCTGTTCACCGTCCGCACAAGCACTTATTCTTCTAAAAACGACCCCCCCACCCCATCCAAAAAAAGAAAAAAAAACCTGCTGTTTTCAAAGATTCTTAAACAGAGGGTGTCACTGTGGAAAAACGATGTAAATAATAAAAAAAGGAATGATAGTTGGTATTTCACATAGCTGTACGGATATAAAAAATAAGTTATTTGTTAAAATGGATATATTTTTCTTCAGATATCAGATACTTATATGTGTGTGTATATATATTTGTGTTTATACTAGGGCTGGGAAACGATTAATCGCATCCAAAATAAAAGTTTGTGTTTACTTAATATATGTGTGTGTAGTGTGTATAATTATTTTGTATATATAAATTTTATAATAATAATTTGACATTTTTATTAAAGAGGAATAGCCCCTTGACACACATATGCATGTATATATTTAAGAAAATTGTGTTATTAATATATCAAACATGTATATTTATTAGGGCTGTCAAACGATTAATCGCATTCAAAATAAAAGTTTGTGTTTACGTAATATATGTGGGCGTAGTGTGTATAATTATTTTGTATAT
>JAOTRC010000014.1:17163314-17174816 GCA_027497675.1 Cyprinella lutrensis | reverse complement strand
ACTTCATCAACAATGGATACAATTTATGTTTGATTATATTCCTGAAAGTGACGATCGTAATCTAGCTCTCTGTGCTGGGCATTTTACGGAAGACAGCTTCCAGAATCTCCACGAGTTCAATGCAGCCAGAAACTGTGTATCGGTGTATCAATACTGCAGAAAAGGAATATTGCAACTTTTTGAGACATTGAAATATCTATATTTTTGACAACACCAATGGATCGATAGATCATTAATTCTTTTTTCTATTGATGGCATGCAAGTCTTATTTCCACTAAAATAGATAACATCGTTCAATGTGTTCTGATCTGCTGAGGCTGGTAAAACGGCAAATAGAGGGATAAATTCTCCCTCCCTTTCTCTCTGTCTTGCTTGGCTTTGCTTAACGTCTGACAGGCTCATGTCATCGCTCCTCTGACACGTCTGGCCTTCGGAGGCCGAGGGCTCCGCGTACTTATTCCTCTCTCAACAAATGAGGGCGACCTGCCTGCTCCCCCGCCGGCACTCTGCAGCATTGATTAGGGATAATTGGAGGGAGTCAAAAGCCGAGAAGTGTCACTAAATAAATTTGGCTGTGTTAATTGCAGATTCCTCTGGATGTGGGAGAAACACTTAGCCGCAGGGTCTGACAATGCAGGATTAATTGGCCCCCTTCAATGAACATAATTAGAGCGATTGTTAAGAGATAAAGAAAAGGTTTAACGAGCACGGCTGCGCTGTCAGAGGGAACATCACACTCTTTCTGCTTCACTTCCCTCTCTCGTTTTCTTCTCTCAGTATTTCTTGCTCGCTCTCTGATAAGAAAAAAAGAAGTTGCATATTTTGATATAGACTAGCGTTGCTCTCTCTTAATTAAAAAGTGAAATACATAATTATGTGTCAATTTGTCGCTCATTATTAGTTTATTAACGGCACTGAGTTAATGTATTATGCACATATCAATCTTGTAACTTTTCTATTTTTTATGTGTTTATTTGCCGGCTTGTAACACATTGGGAAATGTAGATAGATTCAAACCTAGTGAGCACAAGATTTTTATTTATTTTTTTTGTAATGACTGGGTGCATTACTGGCCATCTTAAAATCTTAAAAACTGCATTTTCAACATCTCAGCTCTTTCATTTGAATGTGTGAGACTTCTATATGCTAATAACTAAGAATACAAAGTGCAGTAAACGTAAAAAAAATACATATTTGACGCGTATCTATCACATATTATGATATCTGGGTTTTTGCTCTGGAGGCTTTCTCAGCATTTGATACACAGCGATACAAACAGTAACGATAGCATAGGTTTTACAGTATCAATTTGACAATTTTGGGGGTGTATTTTTTAGGGGTGTAACAATATATCGCATCGCAATACAAAAATGCAACAATACGTATCGTGGATAGTCCCCCCAAAATAAAAAAATGACTGTGTGAGAAAAAATTCAAGTGTTCAGAGTATTAGTGTCAGTACTACATTAAACTACTATACATAATGTTGAGTATAATTTATAATAATGCGATGGGGGAATATTTGTTGGTTCTGATAATGCCAAATGTCTGTTGTTACCAGTCAAAAGTGGCCAACATTATTTTGAAATATGTCTAGCCAGTGAAAGCGTGCAACACATTCATCTAAAATAATTCTGTATTTTTCAGCTTCAGAATCATGAAAATTTTTATTCAGGTGGCACCATTTTCCTTGGGTTACAAGCACCAAGTCCAAGCCTATTCATTTAAACCCACAATGTAAAATCAAATTTAGCATTTTAATAACCTTTTACCATATGTCTTGGAGTATCGCATTAATATCGTATCGTGAGTTCAGTATCGTGATATGTATCGAAGCGTGACATGAGGGTATCGTTACACCCCTAGTATTATTTCATTTGGATTGCAATTCTTTGTCATGTTTGCTACCTTGATTCCAATTCAGAAATTTATATGGAATTTTACAAGCATTCTCAATATTACCCTGATTTCAGCATTTCCATTGGTAGTCACCGAGTCACTGCTCATTTGCATACAGTTAAAATCTGCTTCGCCGCATCACTCCAGAGAAGTGCTCAAGTCATCGTAAACATGAACAACTCATTCTCATGTGCATTATCCATTGTGTCACAGCTCTGACGACCTTAGCAATTTAGTCAGACGAGGAGGACGTTTTAGGACTTTCCGTAGCGTGGTTTTAATAGACCAGAATATTGCTTGTTTACAATGTTTCTCTATCAGTTCATAACGTGAGCGCTTCATGTGACTGCTTCAGTGCTTAAGGGTTCATTTACTCTAATTTCATTATCTCTGCCTGCAATCTGTTGACTAATCAACGTCTTTGGTTTAGAATCTGTCATCAGCTACTTTTCTATTAGCGCTTTGTGGAGTTAACTATACCATATGAGACCCACACCTTTGCCTGAGATGCATTTGAAGAAACTGTGAAAAGATCTTAGGGCGGCTATATAGAAGCAGAAACCTAACAGTGTTTCCATGGACACCGAGACCAAGACATCTCCCCATTGGCCTGCCACTGAGCAGAAGCAGTTGGCCTCGGTGTCAGACTCCTCTTGACAGCCTGCCTCCAGGTGAAAAGCATTGTGGGGGATGAAGTCCTTGACCTCTGGCCTTGATGGCTTGATAAAGAGTGCTGGCCTTTTGGTGGATCTATGAGGGAGGATCACCCGACGAGCACTTATGGCTGTGGGAGACATTTTGATGTATGATTTCTCCAATGAAGTGGTGGGGAAGAATAGATTATGGCTGGGAAATAGAACAGGTAGCTTTGACCGCTCTTGGCTTTCAGCAGCTATACCTACTTCAGCCGCCTTGGGCTCATGAAAACCTGTAGATGCACACAAAGTGGAGCTCCTCTATTTTATTTTAGTAATATTGCACAGGCAGGTCGTTGTTTCTCATATTGGATGTCGCCCTATGTATCCTGTGGATAAACAAAACCCCTATATTATTTTTTTCATGAATGCACACTACTCTTCACCTGTTTGAAATTGGTAAGAAGTAGGGCTGCAGCAAACGATTATTTTGATAATCGATTAATCTAATGATTATTACAACGATTAATCGACTAATCGTCAATTATTTGGCCGGCTAATCAGTAAGTTTGGAATGATTATTCAGCATTTTCAATTTGTTAAAACATTGAGTTGAAATGAAAACATTGTGAAACTTTCCCAAACTTTGTTAGTTGGGATTTGTTTGCACTCCGTCATAATTTGCGCTGTTTTTTCTTCTACTGCAATAGCATTTGTAAAGGGCTTCATTAAACTCTAGCGCCGTAGCGGTCATTGCGATATTGTTCACCCTTACATTAGGTCAAGTGAGATCAAACGACTACTCGACAACAACGATATTTGTCGACAATTTTTTATTGTCGACAATGTCGACTAATAGTTTCAGCCCTTGTAAGAAGTCTCATGTCTTGTGCCCACCAAGGCCTCATTATATTGATCAACATAAGTAAAAACAATATTAAATAGTGAAATGTTATTACGGTTACACTTTATTTCGATAGTCATTTTAGATGTTCTACTAATTATAAGTAACTTTTCAACTACATGTCAACTAACTCTCATTAAAGTATAAGTATATTATTATAGACTGTCAGTAGACTATTAGGTTATGGTTAGGTGTTAGGCTTTGGGTTAGGAGAATTAGTCACCAAGTTACTTGTAGTCAGTTGAATGTCTGTTGAGGGACCAAAAAAATAAAGTGTTAGCAGATATTAAGCTGACAATCTACTAATACTATAATGACAGTTACTTGATATGTAGTTGAAAAATTACTTATAGTTAGTAGAATGTCTAAAGTGGACTATCGAAATAAAGTGTTACCGTTATTACAACTGTTTTCTATTGAAATATTTTTTTTTATTTATTCATGTGATGATTAATTTTAATTTCCCCAGTTTTCAGTGTCTCATGAATCTAATATGGGGATTGGTTCCCCAAGAAACATTGAAAACAGCTTAATATTTTTTTGGAAATATATATTTTTCTTTTTACAGTATTCTTTGACTAGAAAGTTCAAAACAGCATCTTTTGAAAGATTTTTTTTATTTACTGTAGATGGTCATTTGTCGCTGTTAGAATGCATTCGACCACATGAGTCTACGCTACGAATGCAATGCGGTCGAATGTGTTTTCAACTACCTCTGGAAGTGTTCATACTCAATGTTTTAGACCCCAGTTACTCCCGTATTTAGCATTGCCCACTTGTGATCCGATCGACCAAAACATGTCTTAAAACCACGTGTAAACAGGGCCATAGTGTACTTAGACATACTTTTGATGAAAAACGAAGCGGCCGGTTTATAAAGTTGAAACTGTAGCTTTTTTTCACAAATGCTAGTTCTGCTATAAAATGTTATGAGCTGAATTATTTTGATGTAATATGTTCCAAATTAGATTACAGGCCTCTCAGAGTGTAAAATCTTTGGATTTTCACAGTGCGTCATGAAATTTATGCACTAATGTGTCCAGCAGTGACTCACCAGCCTCAGCGATGGTTTCACGTCTTTGTGGCTTTGCGTCCCTCTCATATTACCTCCTCAGGCTGGGGTTGTGGCTTCCAGATTAACTGCGGTATTTATGAACCTTGCCTGTCTAATAGCAGACTAGGAGGGGGGAGACATGGTTCACTTAGCAGGATTACTGGATGCAATTGGGCCCCAAAGGCCTTCTTTACTGCCTGCTGTAAATGTTCCCTCTGCGAATAGGACAGCCTTGGGATTGATCGTCGTTAAGGAGAAAGTCGATCTGTTTCCTGTGCTCCATCGAGAACGTCAGTGATGGATGCTCCTCGGCAGTGGGGGACACTTTTCTCCTCTGAATGCCAATCTGAGACATCCACCCATCTTCTCTGTAGTGATGGAAAGCAAGTAAACCCTGTTCCTCTGCAAAATATCACTGAAGTGCCGGCTCAGTAGCTGACGCCGAGGACAGAGATGAATAGAAAGAAACGACCTTGCTATGCATTTCCATTTAACGCAGCGCCTTCAGCACTGCTGATTCTCCCCAGACATCCATTTTCAGGAAGGAGCTCTGCTTCTGTCTTGGGAGAGATATAATATCTCAGACAACTCCTGTTCCTCTGGGCCTGAGGGGAATATCTCAAGAGGGATCTCTGGCACAGCAGTGCATCTGTCTGTTAACACAGCCGACCTTTCAGTGTTTCTGGAAGAAAATCTAGGTGTGAATTGATTTAAATGGTCATTGTTGAACATTTAAAGAATATTTGGTGTGATCTACAAGACTACTTGAATTTTTTTTAACTTGCGAAGATTGTGAGAAGATGGTGAAACACAAAAAGTGCATGATTTGGGTGCATGACCTCTAGCAATGCTAGCAACCAACACTACAGCGATTTGTGTGAACTCCACTTATTAAATCACTATGAGTGTAAATGCACTACAATATAATATGATTAGGGCTGTCAAACGATTAATCGCGATTAATCACATTCAAAATAAAAGTTTGTGTTTATGTAATATATGTGGGCGTAGTGTGTGTAATTGTTTTGTATATATAAATAGACACACATGCTTGTATATATTTAAGAAAAATCTGAAAGTATATACTTTATATATATTTATACATAATTAATATAATGTTTAAATATAAATATTTGATATATTAAGAACACATTTTTCTTAAATATATACATGCATGTGTGTCTATTTATGTATACAAAATAACTATACACACTACGCCCACATATATTACGTAAACACAATCTTTTATTTTGGATGCGATTAATCGCAATTAATCGTTTGACAGCCCTAATATTTATGTATAATATTAATTTTGTATAAATATATATAAAGTATATACATGCAAATATTTCTTAAATGTTTTCATGCATGTGTGTGTATGTATATATACAAAATAATTATACACACTACACACACATATATTAAGTAAACACAAATTTTTATTTTGGATGCGATTAATCGTTTCCCAGCCCTAGTTTATACTTTAAAGTTAGCATTTAAAATGTTGGATACAGTAATGTTGTTAAAAATAGGACCCCACAATAAGATCATTTGAATAATTACTGCATATAATTATCTTGCTATATTTATCGAATGTGCCACATGTCAACACACTCACCAATCCACAAGCGTAGACATTCATCATCTGTAACTGTTAAGTTTTTTTTTTGTCTTTTCCCCCTTATTAGCATTTCACAGATGAACTTTGCACCACACATCTTACAAACATATGTAGCTCTAGCCGTGATGGGTAATTGATATGCATATTCTCACCAAATTAGTGGGACAGTAAAATGAGTGTGACACTTCATACGAAGTTAGTAGTAGAAGTGTCCCTCGAGCTGTCAAAACCCACAGCTAGATATTGATGGTTTATCAAATTCTTGCCAAAGGAAAGAAAATTATAACTCGCATTTGCTTTTTTTTTTTATTGACTCCCTTCTTGCTTTTGTAAAATCAGTTTATGACAAACCATATTACTTGAGTTGTTATTCAAGCTCCAGCAATGACAGCTCCTTTTATCAAAAATAATTATGAATTGTCACGGAAGGCACAATAGCTCATTTGATATGGATTTTTAAGATGCGGGCTTTCATACTTTATTCACTTGTGTGGTGTTTGAACAATAGGACAATAGTTTAAAAGGATTATATTTCACTTCCTGAAGTTGCTTATTCCTTTTCACAGTAGCAATTCTCTAAACACTTAAAGATAATTTGCTTATTAACAAGACATTAGAGACAATAAGAAGAGTTTTTGTTAGATTGTAGCCATTGATCTGGTAAATGGATGAAGTGCTTTGAGATGTTGTTATATTTATTGCCTTAAACACAGTCAAGCTCCCCACTCTCTGTCACCTACACTATCAAAAGCCTTTTTTTCACACAAAGACACAAACAATAATCACAAGAGGGCATGAGGATGAGCAATGTACTAACTATGTATATATAAATATGTATATAAACACACACATATATATGTTTATATATTATTTTACATTATAAACACATTTTTTTTATCCATTTTCTAATTCTGCAAAAAAAAACTTCTAGTAGAGTAATATGTCTAAATGTTTTATCCCATTTTCCATGAAATAGAAAATATGATGATCTCATATTCATTTTTTGTTCTGTATCAGTTTTACACACGCATTTTAAATATGCACAAACATTTCCTTAACGGGAGAACAAGAACTAGTTTTCTCTTTCCGATCAGACCTCAGGTGTTGAACTTAATTTCCATATAAAAAAAACACTGAATTAAACTCTGGATCCTAACACAAGGCTCGCTGTGAGTGGAGTGGTCGGAACTTCAGGGTTTTTTTTATCGAACGAGACAGGACCGATAGAGCGTAGGGGAAGAGATGTGGGGGGTGACTGGGGTGAGTCGGTCAATTTAATTCCTTACGATCTAAAAGAGGTCAGGCTCATTTCATATAGCCCTGGCTGAGCAGATCATTACCAGTCACAAATCTGTTCGTTACATGGCGAGGATTTATAGCTAAGTAAATAGGGAGCCGTCATAAGTTCTGAAAATAGCGTGTTGGCCCTGCGATAATAGCTAAAGGACGGTTTAATGGAGTTCGGCATTTATTCGTTATCTGTATGCGGACAGAGACCGAATTGGCGCTATCGCTCTTTTTTTTTAATAATGTGGTGGTCTACCGTTGCACTTTTTTCTTCAACATCCCTCCCCCTAGCCTTTCCACCCCACACGTTCTTGTGAGAGCGCACATACATTTTTTTCGCACACGAATACTCTGCGGAATAGTTTCGATTTCAGACACAGCAGAAGGCATGGCCACGAGAGATTGGGCAGGTTTGAGCCGGCGTGGACCAGATTTTACAGGCTACAAAGGAAGCAGATTACCACTTGTATTGAGTTCCGTATTGGGGAAAAAAAAATCTTTGTTTGAAAATCCGCTGATTATCATAACAGAAAAAATTGCAGCAGTGCAGTTTTGAATAACAACCACATGAAAAAAAAAACGAAGGGATGAACTCATCACAACATAATTAAACAATTTCGGAAAATTTCTTTCGGCTTTTCATCGACGTTTTCTCGAAAAAATGCTTGCCAGTTCAGGTAAAGCAACAAAAGGCTGGTTGTCCGGTTTGGTTTAAAGAGGAAAAAAACGTGGTTTGAAAGAACAACAGCAAGCTTAAAATCTTCCTGATTCTCTTGGTAAATCCTCGGCGAGGGCTCGCAATCGTCCAAGCAGCACAAATATGATAGAACAAGGTTTGTTTGGTGTTCATTGAGACGGTCTGCAGGGTTGCGTTTAGCTCGGGTGGGCTCACAGCAAACCCAAATAACCACTTCTATAGTGTATTCACAAACTCTGGCCTTTTGAATAATGCAGGCGACGTAAGGAATCTACCTCGAAAATCAGCAGCTCGGAGCTGCAATTCGGCCCGACTTATTTTTCGTGTCTGGTTGTAAATGCTTTGTGAGTCTGAACTACTAAATATTGAAGATTCATAATTTTCTACGTTTTTATCTAATTGCCTTTCTTTAATCTTTAGATTTTTAAAATAGCATGCTCATGATGTTGTTAGGATGTCTGTAATATAACTTTTATTATTTTGGCACACAACCACAATTATTTAATAGTTTTGTATCTCATGTTTTTACATTTAATTTTTTTACATTTGATTTCTTACATGTTTATGTTAGTTTTTATTTGTAGACTGGGGTCATTTAATTTAAGTGAAATAAAATGACCTCAGTTTACAAATATTTAACCTAATTTAATTTATCAGAGATCAGAGTGCTGTACAATCAGTTGCATAAAATACAATATAAGTGAATTCTTTTTAGTTGGTGTATGATTTAGTTAAATTCTTATTCACACCACATTTGTTTAAGTCCCTATTCTCCAATTTTGTTTATTTTTATTTTTTGTTTTGTTGCAAAATGCGCTTTGTTATATCAGTAACATTTCATCCCACTGACGTTCTTCATATTGAACTGCAAGCAAAGCTTTGCTGAAAGCGACAGCGGCCACCACAGTTTAACATCCTGCCCATAGAATTCAGCCTTTTGAGTCAGGCATTAGGTTTATAATTTATGATCCAAGTTCTGTCTCTTTTCTGATATGATAGCGAATGATTTAAAAATCGCAAAATTCAAAATGACCAGCGCACACAAAAAGAGATGAGAGGCCTTTAATAATGGCCCAGAGCTTCCCCTTAGATCTGCTAACCTTTAATCTCTGGCAAGAAATGGAGATTAAAAAATCACCTGCAACGGCTGACAAATTAAGAAACTTGTCCTTCCCCTCCTCTTCTGAATATGTTGTGCGCGGCTGATAAGCAACTCACCTTTTGCGGAGAATGCTTGTTAAATAAAGAGGCTGTAATGAAGAGCTGCTTTAAATGCTTAATGTACTTAAGTTTAAATTATGTCAGCCTCTTTCAGAGACCGTTCAAGGGCCACTAAGTGCATGGCAAGGACGGTTTTGCTAGTTTTAATATGAGATTCCCTTTTATCAAAATGAATGTGATTAGGTTGTTGCCATAAATGATAGGCAACGTCGTAGCTTTATGTTTAAGTGTATACATTCGTACCTCCTGGGCCTAATGCATAATACACTTGACGTTGATAGCGAGTCAGAAGTGATAGGCACATCCTGTAATAATAAAAAAAAGGAGCATTGCTTGGTGTCACTTTCTGTTTCTTAGCCCAGAAGTAGGGATCCTGCAGAGTTGTTGTTAAGGAGCCTAAATCCTCAAAGCTTCCATTCTTACTGTACGCAATCTGTATTATCCTACTGTACTGACTGAAACGCTAGTGTTTTTCCCCCCTTATGCCATATCAAGTGCTGTGATGTGACTGTTTCTTTCCCCCTCTTCCTTGATGATGATAGTTTAGACGTCGTGAGTTGAGAAATCCATTCCCAGTCTCTTTGTTTAATGTGACAGCACGAGAACTTGATCTTTGTTTGTTCAAATAAGTCGGCATGAGTCTCATGTTTAGCTTCTTTTAATGTGTTTGTCTGTGATTTCTAAATGCTAAACATGCAAACAGATAAATCGTCAAGGTTAATTCCGTACCCAGCCGCATGACTGATCTGCTTCCTGCCATGTCTCGGCTTTTTATCTATCTCTCTCTCACTCTCTTTTTCTCCCCCTCTCTCTCTTTTTCTCCCTCCCTCTATTTTGTGCCTTCATGTGGCAGCTGATAAAGTTACGTGAAGAGGTAAGTGCTGCTCTTCCTTGCCATTTTGGTTTCCTCTTTTTCCAGCGGATCCTCCATTCATTTTCCCGCTTCGTCTGAATAAAGAAGGCGTAATCTGATTTTTGAGTCTCTTTTGATTGAGCTCAAAATGAGGCTCATTTTTACATGCTGCTCTATGAGGAACTGAATCAAAGCTGTTTCACACCAAACCTTAAAAGATTTGATCAGCTTGTCAAAACATTCATCTAATATGAACATGCAACAAGAATGCTGTTATAATAAAAAGGGAGGGGAGATTGGGATATTAAGCTTTTATTCTCTTTTAGTGATGGGTCACGATGTTAATTCAACATTAGTTGATTACTAGTTTATTTATTTTTTGTAAACTTTGATATTTTATTAGCAGTGTTTTCATTAAAATGCTGTGCTTTAGCTGTGAAGTAGTTTGCATGGAAAAATTATTTTTTAGTAATTATATTGCTGTTCACTGATGGTGCACCTCATATCTAACACTCATTTATTTTAAATGTCGAGTTAAAAAGTTTAATTTTTCACTGTTTCATTGCAGTTTTTGAACACAAAGATGCGCCGTGGTCGCATCAATATACATGGATGTGTGTGTGTGTGTGTATATATATATATATATAGGCTACAAAATAATTATACACATTGCACCCACATATATTATGTAAACACAAACTTTTATTTTGGTTGCGATTAGTCGCGATTAATCGTTTGACATCCCTAATATATTCATTTATAAAGATTTATAAATATATTTTATTCAGCAAGGATGCATCAAATTGATCAAAGGTGATGATTTAAAATGCTACAACAGATTTATCCAAAGAATCCTGAAACAAAAATTAAGGAGCATAAGAGGTTTTTTTTTTTTACTTGAGCACTTAAATAAGATTTTCGAAGGTTTTCGAAGTATCATTTAACACTAAATAATATTCAGCAAATTAAAAACATTGCAATGGCAAATGCATTCTAATTTATATGTGATCAAATAAATTAAGTATTGCTCAGCATACGATACTCATTAAAAAAACAATTAAAATCTTACTGGCCCTTTTCACAAGCGCATACACCAAATTTCCAGCATACACCTGGCGTACACCCAAAACCACGGGGACCTTGATATTTATCAATATGGACGTTGACGTACGGCACGCTCACATCCTACGCCAGCTCCGGAGGTGGTGTACATGTACGCATATTTTGTGTTAGTATGGAAATGCGCAGAAAAACAATTCCTACACCACACTGTTACAAATGCACCTCACAAATGCACTGACAAACTAAAAGATATGATATACTGTATGTAT
>JAOTRC010000014.1:17135355-17152039 GCA_027497675.1 Cyprinella lutrensis | reverse complement strand
ATATAACATAAAATGATGTTATAATAATAATGATAGCAAATGACTGGAAAATTTTAAATTGAATGTGTTTAATATTGTACTATAAAATTCTGTTATTGTTAAATATGTTGAATAATCTTTAAAAATGTAGAATATGTAGTTATAAATGTGTATAATAATATTAATAATACATTAATTTAAGAGCTGTTTTATGCTTGGTAAAATTTAGGTAAATGAATGAAAAATGTAAAAATGAAATTTAATGTGTTCAGTAATGTACTAAAAAGTTACTGTTATTGTTAAATAATATTTTGAATAATCTTTTAAGACAAAATACTATATTCAGAATATTTAGTTATAATATAAAAAGTTATATAATAATAATGATGAGCAGTTTTATGCTGCATGGGTAAATTCTAAGATATCTGTATTTTTATCAAACTATATTTCATTTGCTGTGCAAGTAATATTTCCACTATAAGTAATTGTTTTATAGCCTTTCATTATTTATTTCAGTGTGGTGGCTGTTCCACTTGATTTCCGTCATTGTATAGTCGTGTTTAAAGTTTCAGCACATCGCTACTGTTCTCTCTTTAATGAGGACAATTTGGTGAAGTGGATTTCCTCGAGGTATAGCATACCAAATAACTTGGGTTTTTGTAGTTTTCTGAAATCTGAATGCCGTATTGTGTTTCAAAAAGAATATGCTGTTATTTGATAATTGTTTGATTCATGGAGCAGAGCCACAAGAGTTAAATATTTCAATAGCAGAGTTTGCAGATATGCAGAAAGGAGAACTTAGCTGGAGTGGGTTTTCTAAAGACAATGGTGGGTTTTTGTGTTATAATGAGGGCATTTTCTCATTGAAAATGTATGTTTTTTTTTTTGGCTACAACTTAGGCCTGTACTTTAGAAGTTTGAACCTATGTTAGAGCTTATTAAATATAAATACACAATGTAAACCTCTTGTTAAACATTTATTCAGAGAAATATGTATATACGTAAGTGATGGGGTGTGTGAGTGCAATATAAGGTTTTCGACTCCGTAAATCTACCTACGGGTGAGCTGTTTATCACGAAACCCCCCGGCGGATGAAAGGCGATGTAATAATGATTTTTTTTTTCTCTCCTAATCGGGCCTTGTCAGCGAGGCGTCTTATCGTGGAGAGGAAAATGACACCGATACTATCGAAGAGCCCAGAGTCCAAGTTTGTGTCGCTCCCCCCCAATCACGCCGGACCCGGCCTCGCCGTATCTAGCGCCGCCACAAACGGCAAGCGGCGCTTTTTTCATCTGGACTTCAAAAACGGTCCCCGTCATTAAAATTGCACCCGCGTTCGGCTGCAGGGATCAGCCGCTCCGGAGCGAAAATGGGATGTGGGAGAGGAGGCTCGCTAAATGTGCTAATTCTGTCCTCACATGTTTACGGCTTAATTTTAATCGGTTTGAGCGAGGGAGGAGGGAGGGGTTGTTTGGGGGGGCTGAAAAAAAAAAAGCCTCACATTGCAATAAATCGCCATTATCTTTGACACTGAAGGACTCAGCTGTTCCAAGGATTTTGGGGTCTGTGAGCAACAGTATTATATGGAGACACACAAAAGTGTTTACGCTTGAATTGCGGTGGCCGAGGTGCACTCACTGATTTCAGCACGTCCAGACAAAAGGCCGAACTTTCACAATGGCGAAGCCAGGCTCTTAATGCAAGAGCTGAACCAACAAACTTGACTAGCCGCTAGCCGGTGTGTTTGTGTTCGCATCTATCTGTCTCAGGGATTGCCGATAGAGAGTGAGGTGTCGACTAGTTGATATATTCCAATCGGTATTTGCTCATTTTAAGTTGCGATCATTGACTGTTGTCACCTAATGTGTTTTGAGAGGTTTTTTCCATTGTGTGATGGGGAGCAGATCCGTTTTTCGAGATAAACTATTGAGTGACAGAACCAGAGGAAAGCTTTCCACATGCATATTATCTCCAGCAACACTTGCCACCTGCTAAATGCAACAAAATCTACAGTATCCTCAGGGTTGAGTTCAAACTTAAGTTTCATTTGTTGGATTGGAACACATGTAAGAGTAAAACGAAATGGAAAATAAATATGTAAGGAGGCAATCACAGGTCATAATTATTATTATTCTCAGATTAAGTACATTGCTGTATTTACTATTCACTACTGAAATAGACTGAGCACTGTAATGTAAAATGGGACCAATCTTATCGTATTAATGTCTCATTTTATTGTTTTTTGTATCTTTAGTGCTACTAAACGCTTTTGAAGTAACTTGTCAGTAAGGTACAGAGCAAGCAACATTTTAATTTCAAATCATATGTGTCTATTTTTATCAGACACACACACAAACAGTCTTTCATTGACCTTTGGTTGCCGGAGAGAGAGTGAAAGAGGGCACTCGAGCTGGATGGCGTTAAATAAAACTGTTTTAGAAGGAAATGGAAGACAAAAGCGAATACCCAGGACCCCCATGGGCGCTTCCTCATCGGCCGCTTTAAAGAGCTGGCACATCTGAGGCGCTGCAATATCAAAAAGCAGAGAGAAAAAGTGAAATGAAGTAAAAGGAAAAGTGGAGAGGGGGGAAGAGAGAGTGGCAGTACCTTGTCACTGCGGAATGAGGATCATAAACGGTAATTGTGTGATGGGAGTGACACGCTGATGACAGCAGATTGATGGCAGTTGAAAAGCGAGCGTAATTCACTAAGGAGTCGCAGAGAGTTGGGTGGCTGAGATTAAGAGAGGGAACTAGTCAGACTGAGCTCTGAAAACACAGAAGGACAGCGGTTTAGGCTGCACTTGTGCTTGCAGTTTTGTTTGTTCTCGCTTTATTTATTTCTCAGTGCTTCGGACCAGAAACGGTCCTGCTCAGAGTACCGCATTTGTATTATTATTTTTTTTTTGTGTTTTTTTTTCTAACCCTGATGAATTATTTTAACTAGCTAAACATTTGGATTTTAGTCATTATAGTAAAAATGTAAAAGTTTTGTTTATATGCAGTTTTCTCTAGAAGCCTGAATATAAAATAAAATAAAATTAGAATAAAAACTGGTTGGTGCATTAAAAGTGCGTTAAGATTTGAAAGTCAAAATGTAGGTTTATTATATTTCGAAATTATTTTGATTTCATTGTAATAATAGTATTTAATTTATTTATTATACATTCAATATTATATAAAATCAGATTTTTATATAATTATATAATTCAGCTTCTATAAATGTAATTTATTAAAAGTGTAATTATATTTAATATAATTTATTAAGTATAATTCATATTTAAATATAATTGATTACAATTATTGTCATAGTTTCTTTTATTTTTTGAGCAATGGAAACAATAAAAAAAATCCTGCATACAAAATATTTATTTTGGCAATCAAATACTTATAGCAACAGTCTGACTTGAAGTTGAATCTATTTTAATTTTAAAGTATTATTATATCATAATTATTGTCCTAATTATTTTATTTTTCAGCAGTGGGAAAAAAATACATTTTGATCCAACACCTTTTTCATTGAGCAACTGTGTATTTTTCTGCCACTCTTACTTTTTGTTAACGACTTAATAGCTGTTAATAACAATACTGGCTTCCTCATAAGTTTGAACAGCTGCTGGGCCTGCTTTGTTATGGATAGTTAACCCAGCACAGATAATCTTATTTGTTTTCAGATTAAATATGGCTCAATGTGCGACGCTTAGCGCATCTCAACGCTGACCAGCTCACAGTTTGCAGTACATATGAAAAAAGGCCATCATTAGTGCTGTCCGTCTGTCCCTCTGCGGCTGCTTGTGTCACACCGTCCCTCAAAGTGGCTTCCTCCTCGGCGGGCCGCGCCCTGGGCCGGTGCGGCCGCGGGCTCAGGACGCCCACTGAACATGAAACGCGTCGCCCGATCTGTCAGCTGGGGGCTCCATCTGTCAGTCAGTGGGACAGCTTCACTTTTGTCTGTGGAGGGAGCCGGGCAAATACAATGGGGGGGCTGCCGCTTACCCCATTTTGCGTTGTGGAGGAAATCCTGCTGCCATCGTCCTGACATATTTAATAATGGTATGCAAGACTGTTATTGAAGCAGACTCTTTTTAAGGGGCAATATCGCTGCCACCTAGGGTGCTGCTCAGTGCATTTAATTACTGCACGCACCGTCTTGATTATTTCGTTTTGTACGTGTTATAACAATTATTTTTCTTTTATAAAACATACAGGTCAATATTGCACCTCAAAACTTTTTGTTTTGTTGTTGCCGTGACTTGTCTTGTGCAGTTTGCCTGTCACCTAAATGAATCTGGAACTTGATAAATATGATAATAGGCAGGAGAGTGTAGGCTGCAGTCTAAAGTTTGGCAGATAGGCTGCGCCCTTGAGCCACCGTAAAAAGGACGAGCTGAAAGAATCGTCTTCACGCTGGGGGACAAGAGGCCTCCACCACTAAGCTCTCTCTGCTCGAGTCTTTGGATGTTTCTCCTGGTGCTGAAAGTTCCTGAAAAGAAAAGCTTTGCTCACAACTCTAGGAGCTCATTTGAGTTTTATTTATTTAGCACAGTGTTTTTATGTGTGTGTGTGTGTGTGTTTGAGATGGAGCGAGCGAGAACGAGTGTGTTTGTGTGCAGTGCTGAATCCCTGCTGAGAGTATCAGTATTTTCAGATCTGTGTAGGGGCGATACTGAACATCAGCAGCATGATATTTCAGCTATTATTATTCAGCCCTTAAAAAGACACGACTGGATTTGTCACATCACCTATGATGTCAGTTTCAATTTTAACAAGATGGTTATACTCTTTGGAAAGTTTCACATTCGTTTGTAAATATCTCCACCCTCTTTTTTTTTGTCACTGTCCATATTTGATACTGGATTCTTTACAACATAGTCAGGGTTAATTTACTTTAGAGTCTTTGCCTGAGAGCAAATGCTTAAGTGGTTTGATCCACTGACTCCAATTCATAATCATAAGGAAATGATTTTTGTTGTGTAGGAATTTTAGTAATCTTTAAGTTTCATTTTATATATATTGTTCAAGTACTTTAAGCTCTAAATTCTAATTGAAATGCATATAAATGGTCATGAATACATTCATTTAAGTTGATCTAATACATGTAGGTATGGTCTATTATTGAAGGAACGTATTTCATAGTTAATGAAACACAGCTGGAACATTGCAAACACAATGACATCCTAACATTTTTTGCTACATCTTTATAAAACTCTTTACATCTTTAAATTAGAGATGGATGCATTTTCATTCATTGTTATTATTCATCCTTCACCCTTTGCTAGATGTGTCAGGAGTCTTCTGTCTTCAAAGTTGTGCACCTATTTATTTATTTTTTTTGTAATGGTTTAGTTAGATCCATTCCAGTCTTTAAAATAAATCTATAATGCACAAGTGCATGATTAAACTACTAGAGATCATTGCGCTGAATTTGTACATATTTTTAATGCAAGACTGCCCAGGTGAATATGGTAAAAAAAAAGCTATTTGATCATACTTAAGTAACCTTACTTACCCAGTTGATTGATTAAGAATTGCAAACCTTTTTTGTATTACAAATTTTCTGAAATATGTTTAAATATATAAATGAGGCATTAGCTAATTAAATATGCACTTGTTTACATAACTTTTTATGCCCGGTTCACAATTCTTTATTTTTTTTTTCTACACTCAGAAAAAAAAACTCTTTCTACATACACAAAAAGATAAAGTGCAATAAAGTAAGCACTTAAATGTGTATTTTGGATTTTTTTCTTTCCAACAAATTATGAAAAGCCAAATTGCCCAAAAACCCAAAATAATTATAAAAAAAAACAATGATTTGCCTAAAGTGTCTTTCCTTAATGAACTCTTGACTCTAATGAAATATTGAAACGATATTGTATTATATTGTATTTTATTATAATTGTGTATTATATCATTTTTACTGTACTGTGTATATGAACATAATATAATCAATTATAATGAAAATAAATATTATATAAATAGCTATAGATTTTTAGTTAATTTTAATATCTTTTTAATTTCCAAATGATTCATATTTTTTAATATAATGCATATATAAACATTTCTTTATTTTTGTTATTATTTTTCATTTGTTTTTAAACTGATCTCGAAAATTTCTTTTCATACTTTTATTTGGGTTGGGAGATTTTGTGAGTCATTTTAAGGTTGTTTTCAAGGTATAGATTTTTGCCCAGTGTTCAGCTAACTTGTTTTCATCAACAAAACCCATAAGGCTGAGTTGCCATGCATAACCGCATTGACCATGGTGAGGTGATTTCTGAAAAATCTCACACGAAACACCCAGTACCATCTGCTGCTGCATACTCATTTCGATTACACATGAAAAAACGCAATCCAAGTCCTCAGCCTGCCAGAGATTGTCAGCTTCTTTTCATGATCGACTCAGATAAAAATAGCAGGAAAGAGTCCCGAGACCGCGAAATGACAGACAAATTAAAGTAGCGCGTGTATGTGTTGTACTTGTATCATAAAATCATTTCAAAAATATTCCCAAGATTCTTATTACTTTAAATGCACACTAGACTGAACGCTTTTTAGTGCAATATGTTTGGCTAAATTCTGTCTTAAAATGAGAGGAAGGAAAGAGAGATGTGATCTATCTGGAGTGGCTTTAGCATCCTGGGCCACCTGGATATATTTGGGCCAAACACCGCTCTGTCCGTCTGGGTCCTGCCTGTCCTGGAGGAGTACAGTGAACAGAAGCTACCTCTTCAGAACTCACACCTGATCACCACGTGTATGTCCATCTCTCTTCCTCTCTCTCAGTCTGTCTCTATCTCGCTCACCCTCCTTTAACTTCCTCCCTCCCAGCGCTCCTGCCCTGTCCTACTTAACTCCGGCCCATCCTGCCCTTTGATTTGAGCTACTTAGCCAGCCACAGATCATCTGCACACTTCACACACTCTGTTTCTCTCACATCCTCTTATGTTTACAGGGATATGTTTCACAAACAGATATTTGAACAGTCACATTTGCAATTCTTTTTCACTTACGTTAGACACAATACAGTGCGTTCAGATAAGTCACTTTTACTTCGATTTTGTTTTATGTTGCTCTTATTATCATTATTCTAATTGTGTTCTTTTAACATTGTTTGATTAGGAAGAGTTCTTTAAAGGATATCACATGAAAAGATGGTGCATTGGTACGTAAGCATACCATCTGTTTTACTTTTGAAAAACTGCAACTGCATGGTAAAGTGTATTTTTTAGAGGATGTTACGAAGAATAAAATAATCTGCTGCTTCTACATAATGTGAAAGGTATCAAACACCTGACTTGTTTTTTAGCTGGAAATATCCATAGACTTTCAGTCTTAAAGGGATACTCCACTTTTTTTTGGAAATATGCTCCTTTTATAACTCCCCCAGAGTTAAACAATTGAGTTTTACTTTTTTCGAATGCATTCAGCCGATTTTGTGATATTTAGAAGAATATCAGTAACCAGACAGTGTCTTGTCTGGAAAAAATATACTATGGTAGTCAATGAGACCAGAAACTGTCTGGTTACTGATATTCTTCTAAATATCACAAAATCGGCTGAAAGGATTCGAAAACGGTAAAACCCAACTGTTTAACTTTGGGGGAGTGGTAAAATTAGCCTATTTCAAAAAAAAAAAGTGGAGTATTTGTCATGTATCCTAACAGTCTTGTAATGGTTCAGTTCATGCTGTTCTCTTTACATTGATAGTCTCATTGCTTAATTTACTAAGCACGAGTAGCCTTTCTTCTTATGGAGTAATTTGAAGCCCTTGTAGTTAGTTTGTGAACATGAAGTTTGTGGAATCATATAGGGAGTTATCTGAGGGGGTCATCTCATAAAGCCATTTTATAGAGCTGTTTAAAGCTCCTTTAGGTGAGCCATTAAGGTAAAACATTGTAAACTCTAGTCGTTGAAAAGTCTGCAAGTGTGTTCAGTTCAGTCTTAGAATGTTTCAGCTAGTCGTTAAGTGTGTCCACGGCTTTAGGGAGTCATTTTATGGAGCCATTATGAAGCTTGATGAGTCATCTTAGGAGGTCATCTTAGGAAGTGACTTGAAAGCGCTGATGCTTGTACAGTCTAATAAAGTGATTTGAATCTTTTGAAGCTTGTCGAGTTATATTGCAGTCATTATATACATATGTGATTGTGACAAACATCTCTGGATTGGTCCTGATTTGTTTCTAGATTATTAAAAATGGAAAATAGGGAAGTAATCTGTGATTTCTGTTCGTGCAGCGGTCCGTTAACAATTCGTTGATTTGATCCTGTGTGTGAAAATAACCGTGGCTTTTTTCACGAGAGGGGCTAACTAGCTTCTCCATCAAGCTAATACAGCATTAGTGAGGTTTTAAGATGGCTGCTGTGGTAATTAGTGAATTGCTTTGAGTGGGCCAGGCTGGGCTGAGAGAAGGTAAGAAATGAAAAAAAGGGCAGAAAGGCTGTCTGTTTCATACTCTGATGGAGGTTATATTTTCTGTGACAACTGGACCACAGTAATCAAAATGTGTTAATAATCCCTTCAAAGGGATGGCGCGGCATCAGTGGGGCCTCAATGAGTCTGAATCCCCTTGTTGGCAGCAGAGCTGGATGCTCCATCCTCCCCAATCTGAATCAGCCTTGATTACAAACACTGCCCGTGTGCCTGCACATCAGAAAACACATGCACAGACATGCATGCACATACATAAACACACATGCAAACACACAATAATTCTTTTCAACTGGATTGTCAACATGAAATCCAATTGACGTATTGTTGTATGTGCTTGTGTTCTGTTCAAATTTTTAATTTTTAAAATTGCATTTGATGGCCAAAGACTAGGTGAAGAATGAATCCTGAAGAGAAAGACTCCCTAGTCAGAACATTACATTAGGTTGAAAGAGCTCACCCAAAACAACCCAATCCCACAAAGCATTGTGAACGACATAATCAAGTCAGTCTCTCAAAATTTGTATGTTTGAAAGATTAGGTCGGTAAGATTTAAAAAAAAATGTTTTTAAAAGTTTCATAGGCTCAAAAATAAATCTTTTTCAAATATGTTTTTTTATTTTAATATATGTTAGAATGTAATTTATTCATTGTCACATGATCCTTCAGAATTCAGTATAATTTGCTGATTTATTTGCTCAAGACATTTATTATTATTATTATGTTGCTTCATATTTTTTGCGGATTTTCTTTTCACAAATCTTTGATTAGAAAGTTTGAAAGAACAGCATTTATTAGATTTTTGGTAATATTATAAATATTTGTAATGTAACTTTTGATCAATTTAATAATTCTTGCTTAATAAAAGAAAAGAAAATCTTAAACTAAATTTAAACACCCAAACATTTTAATGGTATATTCTGTCATGTGAAAAAGAAAGGACACCAAATTTTATTAATTCTATGATTTTTGCATCATGAAAAATCATCTGGTCCTTAGTTGGCAAGTCTTAACATTAGGTAAATACAACCTCAGGTCAGCAACAACAAATGACATATTACACTGTGTCATTATTTATTTGACAAAAATAAAGCCAGAATTTAGAAGCCATGTGTGACAAACGAAGTACACCTTATGATTCACTTACTTGTAGAAACACTTTTAGCAACAAAAACTTGAAGAGAATAAGTCTCTTATTGTTCAGGAGGAATTTTGGCCCAGTCTTTGCTTCATTTCTTTGAGGTTTGTGTTTCTCCACAACACTCTTAAGTTTCAATCTGGTTGAGGTCTGGACTCTGACTGGGCCATTGCAACACCTTGATTCTTTTCTTTTTTTAGCTATCCTGGTGTAATTTTTCTGGTGTGCTTCTAAAAGTGCTTCTACAAGTAATTCAATAATAAAGTGTCCATAGTTTGTCACACATCTCCATTTTGGCTTTATTTTTGTTAATAAACCTAATTTTAAGACCTGCTAAAGACCTGATGATTTTTATTGTTATATCCTGATACTTAAAACCATATAATTCAAAGGGGTATCTATACATTATATATAGGCAGATGTATTACCATCTGTTGAATATTCAGCAATAAATGTATTGATGTTCATGTCTATAACTAGAAGCTATGTGTTTATATTGTTTCATATTGTATTGTCCTTTTTAATTTCTTATGTAATTTACAGTGCAGAAGTGCAAACTCTCATCCAGTTAATGGATTTCTCACTTTTCACATCCAATCAATTCCCAATGGATAAAATCAAGTTTCGTTTTACACACTTGAGTGTTGTTTCACTTGGAAATATGTCACTTTATTGAGGTAAAATGACAGAAGACCATTCAAGGGAATGTTTATACACAAAATCTACAAAATAACAGGTAAGAACTAAAATCCTTCCTGCCCTGTTGCTATCATATTATGTTGATCCAACCGCCCACAGATGATCCCAATGGCCAAAGGTTCGTCTTTCAGCTCCAGTGATTTTTGCATATGGTTACTCTCACCAGCAGAAGCTTCTTATTTGCCCTTTGGGTCTTCGTGATCAGGCGTGATAGTCTACTTTATCACTCCAGAGTGAGCTCTGTTTAAACGAACCAGGTAAGGCTAAACCAGTCTCACAGATGAGGGAAACGTTCAGTAAACATCACGACAGATTTGAGAGTGTGTAAGACTGACCTGTGGACATAATACTTTAATCTCATCAAATAGAGCCTCTTCCTAACATGGTGCCCATTCCCCCCCAAAGTCTTGAATCGGGAGTCTGTGTGGAATAGATCACGATAGTAGGCCACGATGGAGATGGTTTTAGTCGTAGAGCTCAACAGTAGTCGGGTAATAAACGTCACTCACACAAAGACCTGTGAATGCAGCTCTCTCCCTCTCTCTCTCCTTCTCTGTCAAACTTGCCATTATGCAGCCCATTAGCTGAAAGGCTAGGTAGAGACCTAAGGTGGCCCTGAGGGTTGGAAACCGAGTAGAATCTTCCAGTCACATTACATCCAGCACGATGCAAACACCTGTCTATCTACTCGCTCGCTCTGCAAATCAACCCCAACGCAGCAGCTCCCTCTGATTGATGAGTGTCTTTGTTGTGCTTGAAGTTGTGAGGTGAGGTTTTTTTTAAGCTAATTAAAACAGAGCGCTGTTTTCTGCAGTTGAGCGCCTGTCGTTATAAGTTTAGTTAAGGAGAGTTAGAGAAAGGAAGTGAGCCTGTTAAATATACATGGGTGCAGGTTAAAGGCTACGTCTGATCTGACCTTAGAGCAGCTCTGCAGATCTCTCCTGGGATCACTGTATCTGCTGCACAGGGCAGGACTGGAGATGCTCAATAATGTAAAAGACGTGTTCAATTAAGACCTGTTCTCTATGCCACCATGTTCTTCCATGAAACGACCCATTTTACTTCCAAAACATGACATTTCTGGTGAAAGAGAAAAATGTGAGGCAGCCGTTTATTTAATCACCATATTGGTTGTAGACAGTATTCGATTTTAAAAAATTTTGTTCATATTGAATATTTCAATCAAATCATTTAATGAATTAGCTTTAGCATATATCAAAATAATTTACATGTAGCATTTTAATTTTTTGCCTTTTAATGCTGATAAAACTACAGACAAAAACTATTATTGGCCATTTAACAAGATATTACGTATAACTGTGCGTTCACACCGGACGCGAATAGCGCGTGAAATTCGCATCTACCGCGTCTAGTTTGACGCTTGACAACTTTGTGTTAATTCACGCGTCAGAATCGAAACCCGTTGGCGGCCATCTTTTTTATGTTGATCGAGCATTCATCAAGAGAGTCACCGCTCTGTATTTGCTCTGGAGAGCTGAACAATGGCAAGGGGATCATCGTCGCCGTATTTGTGTCCATCGGACCCTTCAGAGGCGAACTGTTTGGTGAGTTTCACCTCTCCTGCTCGCTCCTGGAGCTGCGTTTGGCTGCGTTTGCCGAAAGCATCGTTTGCCAACTATGGTCGCAAGTTCCGTCGTTACCAATAGAGTTCAATGGAAATTGTGACCAACTTGCGACCATAGTTGGCTAACGATGCTTTCGGGAAACGCATCCCAGGTTGACGGCCACTGTCAGCGGTAATTCTGGCTGTCCCGCGCCAGGTTTGATGACCTGTTGTCCCGCATCTAATCGTCGCGGATTCGCCAGACGCTCAATTCACACGAATGAGGCATATTCACGTCTAACGTGCCACGCATCATTCGCGCTCTGGAATTCTTACGCGCGTAACGCGTCTTTGCATTGACTTAACATTGAAATCATTCGCGCCTGACGCGCTATTCGCATCCGGTGTGAATGCACCATAATGGAGCCTAAATTCACTCTTAGCATTTAAAACATTCGATTTTAGTTTTTTGTTACATATACATGTTTTTTTGTTGTTATTTTTAATTTTACATTTATTTGGACAAAATAGTTTAGAATTTGAATATAGGCCAATATAAGGTTATCGGGCTCGCATTAAAATATTTTTCGTCCCAAACTTTTAATAGCTGTGCATTCCTAATCTCATGTATTGATTTGTGGACATTATAACTCCCCTACTCCACATAACTCCCCTACTCAAAACGCAGACCCTGTTTGGTTAAAACTTGTGTACTTGGGTGACATCAGATGAAAGGAAAGTTGTTTCAGAGATTGAGTAAATGATTATTTTTTGATGATTGTGATTAAACATTATAAACTAGCATTTTTTTTACTTTAGAATAGAAAAAAAAAGAAATCAGGTTGATTTGATTTTACAGTCACCATGTTAGTTTTAGGAATTTAGTGTTTAATGTTCGTGAGCACGTCCAGGCACTTACACAGCAGGTTGTGCATGTTTGTATGTTTACCGTGCATCCATGCGGCGGACTGTGCAAGGCTAACCCCTCGCTCTGTCCCTCTGAAAGTTAGCTTGAAGCACTGGAGGACTCATTGACTTTCTAATGATCACTGGTCAGCCTGTGCGAGTGCCAGGGGTTTAGCCCATCCGCACTACTCAGATATCGACTGAACACTCGGCTCCCTCTTTTCACTTCGGCCTGCCGGCTCTATGTCAAAATCCATTACCGCAGCCTCGATGCTGCACGCAGACAAGAAAAGAGAGACGGATAGAGTTTTTAGTTTTTCTCCTCTTATCATCCATGTTGGCCTTTCCTCTGGATCCACCTCCTCTGCTTTGTCAGAGAGTGAGGGTAACCCCTGGCAGAAGATCATCCAGTAACGCAGTAGCGGATGACATATCGATCGAGTTCCCGTTTGGGCAGAGCAGAGCAGAGCGCTAGGCCTTCCTCTGTTCCCGGTCCCACACATTTCCACTAGGATGGCTCTCGCTAGCTCCTTGACCCCGCCGTGCTCTATTGTCGGTGTAGATCTTCTTTTCATGCAATTCTGCCTTTTTCATTTTCATGTTTCCCACATAGTAGTCTACAGTTGATGTCTCCGAAGACGTTTGTAGTAGACTTTTATGAAAATTATTTACTTCCTGGCAGATCGTTGCATCATTTTCCGGGTTGAAATTCAAGGGCGTTTGAGCTTAACCTCATGATATGGTGTAGAGGAAACACGCCTCTGGGAGGTGCTAGGCCTCACTGTTAAACTCCTGGGAGGCTAAAGCTAAGCTAGAGGTCTCCAGAGAGGGCTGTCGAGGAAGCGCAGACGCGAGGTGTGTTTGTGACAAGTGTCAATGATTTCCTCCATCTTTCTCGGCTCTGAATGACATGACTAATTTTTTTTTGTTATTTATTTCGATAATGGGCCAAGAGACTGAAAGGAATAACAAAATGACAACCAACTTAAAAGCACCCGAGGGCACATGCCAACACGTCACTACAGTGACACTTTCCTCCGCCTCTCATGACGGCTTCTGTCTCGACAGGTACCACACACACACACAGACACACACACACCCAGTGTTGCCCAAACCCTCAGGCCCTTGAGATGGCAGGGGTGGTATGATTGTGTTTCTATGTTATCTGTGATCTCTGCTTACTAGACAAGCAGGACCCAAATCAGTGCCTGTTGAGGTGTGTGTGTGTGTGTGTGTGTGTGTCTGTCTCACACACGAGAGAGTTTTCCAAGGACACAGTGTACAGCCAGGAGCTGCAGCGGTGTGATGGTAATTTTTGGACAGTGCTTAGTAGCAAAAATGTCAAAATCTGAGGCAACAGATCCTCATCTGTTAATTAATAGCCATCATCATAATTTCCTATTCTTAATGTTATTCTCCTTGAATCTACACATTTTGCATTGAATTGTAGGAGTAGTGTATTTATAACAATACCCCAAATCACTTGCAGCATTTCAAATAATTGATTTTAGCTTCTGTGTTTCATTTCTCATTTTTAAATGATATTTAATATTACTTTTTTATTTAGACAAATATTATATATAATTATTCATAGGATGAATAGAATTCAAATAATATAATTAATTTTTATAATTTTGTTTCAATGTATTTGGATAAAATAGTTTTTGTTAATATTTTTTTTTTTATATTTTAATATATTTTATTTATTTGGACAAAATAGTATAGCATTTTAATATTGATGGTTATCGACCATTTAACGGAAGTCTGCCAGCTAAATGTCTTCAGAGAAGAGCTGTCACTACAAGAGTAAAGGGAAGTTATTTTAATTAAAGATTATGAGGGCACGTATATTAAAAAAGAGACTTTTATAATAAATACTGCAATACTACATAAAAAAAATAAGAATAGTCAATTTTGATTTGATTGGTGAATTTAAGCGAGCTTGATCAGGCAATACGGTTTTAAAGGCAGAGAAAACTATTATATTTCAATCAATCTTTACAGAATGGAATTTCATCCATTGACGATGTTATTGATAACGATCGTCAGATGTGGTATAATTCTTTGTTGGGGATATTTTTCTACTTATTCATGTATATATATTTTGCAATGGAAGGGGAGATAAATATACATTCCCAAAATGTCAGTCCCCCTCAGCTAGACATTAATGCCAAAACTCAAAAAAAGTCTTTGTTTAGTATTCTCAAAGGTGGATCAGGGGCCAGATGGGTAACGCATTGTGACAGAGGTGATGTCTAAATTAATCATTCATGCTCTCTCACATGGCTGTGTGCTAAAATATTAATGGTGGAATAAATTTGATTCGGGCCTGTGATTAGAGGGGTGCCCAGCACCAGCATGTTTATTTATGCCCTGGAGAGCTGCTGCAAGGGTCACACTTATCTTTCTACCGTACATATACCTCAGTCCAACGCATATACATACATATATATATATATATATATATACACATCTGGCCATGTACATGTGCATATGTGTGTGTGTGTGTGTGAAGTGGGAGTCTCTGATATGTATTATACATTATAGAGCTGATCATCATGGACATGCTTGTTATGAATAATGTCAAAGGTGTTTTCATTGTTGTAGGGGTCTTTGTGTTTCCATTTCATAGTAATGTTAGTCCTCCTGCCACTAGGTGGGGACATTTTAAGGCTGAAGGTGGAGGTGGCTAAATATACAGGTGCATGTGTCTGTGCTGTCTTTTTTTCATTTTTTACAATGCATGTTGAGTGTATTCTTGACACACGAAAGGGTGGGTTTTAGTGTACAATATATTTGTGTACACAGGAAATATTATTTTCTCTAATGGATCATTCTGAATAAGAGCAGGAACCTGTATAAAGTATAGAGTCAATGTTATTTCTTGTTGATTTCAAATAGTTCTGAGCCAAGTTTAGTTAGTCAAATCGAGAAACAGTTTTTGAAGATTTTAGTACTTAATTTCATTGCATTCAAATAAGTTTAAAATTTAAGTGTACTTATTGCAGTTGTGTCAGGACTACATAAACGACATGAAATTCATAAATCTTACATTTTCCTTTTATGTAGTTTGTTTAATCAAGTACTGCACTAAATAAAAATGTCTATTTTTATCTAAAAACATGTCTAGGTACTGTACTAAATTAAAATTTTTTTTTTTTTTTTTTTAGTTGTCATTTGATTGAAAAAATAATTACTAACGTTCAAAGGTTTGGGGTTGGTAAGATTTTTAAAATATTTTTAAAATAAGTCTCTTCGGCATTTATTTGATTAAAATTTGAACTAAAACAGTAATATTTAAAAAATATTATTACAGTCAATAATTGTTTTTATTTGAATACAAATGTAATCTTAATTTAATTAAAAATGTAATTTTTGGCAGCCATTACTCCAGTCTTCAGTGTTCTTGCTTAATGCTGAATTGGTGCTCAAGAAACATTTCTTAGTCTTATCAATGATGAAATCAGTGGTGCTGCTTAATATTTGTGTGTAAACTGTGATGCGTGTTTTTCCAGGATGCTTTGATGAATAGGAAGTTCAAAAGAACAGCATATTTGAAATTGTTTCAAACTGTAGTACTATATCACACGACTGCTGAAACTACTTGACATGTTATGTCAGCTGGGAAGTTTATTATTTTTTTATTAATATTGTGTATGTGGTGTGTATGAGTGTTTTGAGTTGTTCTGTTAGAGTGTACTGTATTTCAGAGTGTATCTATTAAGTGTCTGGTGTGGTTTTGTTGGAGACAGGGTGTGGTGGGAGAGAGAGAGAGGTAGTGAATGAATGAATGAATGAATGATGTGTGTAGTTTTTTGTGTCCTACAGGCACTTTCTGTAATGGAGTGATGGAACATGACAGTCTCACTGATAACTATCAGGTGTTTATGTACAGAACCAGCAGGTCAGGGCAGGCCTCTCTCTCTCTCTCTCTCTCTCTCTCTCTCTCTCTCTCTCTCTCTCTCTC
>JAOTRC010000014.1:17109521-17121161 GCA_027497675.1 Cyprinella lutrensis | reverse complement strand
CAATGAGACCAGAAACTGTCTGGTTACTGATATTCTTCTAAATATCAGAAAATCGGCTGGATGGATTCAAAAACGGTAAAACTCAACTGTTTAACTCTGGGGGAGTTGTAAAATGAGCCTATTTTCAAAAAAGTGGAGTATCCCTTTAACATTTCAGCTTTCTATAAAGGCTTTTCTATAATAAATTTAACAAGTTATTAATTCCATTTTAATTTTCTTTTTTTTATTTCTTCTTTATAGAGGACAAAAAGTTCTAAAAACTGAAGAAACATGTCAGCTGCTGCTATTCTGATACAGGAGTGGTTTGATGTTTATAGGATGTGTTTCTCATCATCATCATCATGTTTGTTTTTGAGTTCATAAGGTCATTCAGCTATTGAACCCATTCTCCAGCATGCCTTGTCCTCCGGTCCTACCAGAGGCACTGATAGAGTCTTCCCTTTCAAAGCTTGATCTTGGAAGAATGGAAGTAGGAGGGGAAATCTGTGTTCATTTTCTCTGTCCTCCCCCCCAGCTTAAACAAATGGTTCTATTAGCGCACACTCTCCCTCTGGCATGGTCATTCATACCCATTAAACCTTTGTCTTATCAGCCAAGAAGCCTTAACATCTCCACGCATAGCAATCGCCAGTGATCTGGCCTTTAGAAGAGTGTGTGAGATGTGCTATGTGTGAGAGAGAGACTGAGTGAGAGAGAAGATAATGATTAATAGGGAAAGTTGAGTGGCCGGCTAATAAAGATTTGTCTTAATCAGAAGTGATTTGTCAGAGCAGAAGCGCGGCAGGGTCAGGGCTGAGCCAATGAATAAAACAGAGCCCAGCGGAGTGAAAAAAGGCCAGTGAAATAGGGCCTGATTGCCCAGCACTTGCTCTTGCGCAGACAGGCCGTGGCCCTTACCTAATTTCTCTCCATCTTTCTCATTCGTTCTTCTGAAACCAATATATTCTCTTGATGGCCATATCATTCCGTCAGTCCTCCGTCTATCGAGGCTGTTAAACACTTACTTGTGTCCTTATTGTGGTTTTGAACAAGTTTAACTGTATTTGTATTTAAAACATCTCATTTGAGGTGTTAAAATGCTCAGTTGATGTTGACTATGTATGTAAAACACCAAAATGGCATAATAGAAGCGTTCATATGTCTTGTGCACTATATTTGATGTATTCTGAAGCCATACAGTAGATTTTATTGATAAGATTCACAATGTTCTGCAATCTTTTGTTTACAATGATTCAACTTACTGTTCTATAAGCTAGTTAGTTCTAATTATTAAAGTTAATAATATTCAAAATTTAAACTGAATCATTTGTTTTTAAATCCAACTTCCACTAAACATGGGAACGGATTAGGGAACTTATCGTTGTTTTGCGCCAGTTCTTGTCAGTATACTTGATTTTTATTTTTGTTTATGATTTATTTCAGCAGTTTTTGACGATTCCACATAAGAAAGAAAATCATTTTGGTTTGGGCTGGTAAATAATGACAGAATTTTCTTTTTTTTTTTTTTAAATTGTTTCTTCATTCTACAACAGAGCTCAAGTTTGGTGGTGTCAGCAGTTGAATTCTGTTAAAAAATAACAAGAATAATAAAAGTGCCATCAGCACTTTGCTCCCAGACAGGGGAATAACTTGTCTAAAATTAAGAGAAAGGAGAAACTGTGTTTCTGCGTTACTCTTTGTGTGTGTGTGTGTGTGTGTGTGTGTGTGTGTGTCTTTTGTGGGACAGTCAGTGTTAGACCTGCCTTTACTCTTCCCATGGGCGCTTTTGCTCTCATTTGGCTGTGTCTGTGGATTGTGTCCAGATAGAAGTGTGTGTGGTAACCTTCAAAAAGTGGCTGGAACTCTGTAATAAAAAGCAGTCCGGAGCCTGGGAGTGAGCCTGTGTCAGGGCTTGTACCCTTTCAGCTCTGGGGACAGACAGAGGGCTTCAGACAACTCAGAGAGGACTCACACTCAAACAGCTGCTGTAAAATTGATGATGTGCCCAATTATACGTGTCTGCTGAGGGGAGGTGGATGGACAGATATAAGGACGATGGAACGGAGAGGTGGAAAACGCTTCTTCCCCGGTGTGTTCTGCCTCCATCTTACTGCCAACGGCTGGCAGGAAGAGGGGATGAAAACGAGTGACATTCGGACCTCCGAGATGTCCTGAGTGATTTGATGTTCCTGCAGGCCAAGCTCAAAGGCAGACAGGCACGGTCAGTCACAGAAGGGAAAGACAGACAGACCGGAAGATGAAAGAAACTTTGACTTCACTAACACAATGTTTCGGCGGTGTGTGGTGAAAGGAAAAGTGTTAGTGTAGAAGCAATACTCGGAATTAAAAGAAAAAGACGATAAAAATAAATAGTGTAATTACTGGTTATTAAAGACTCGTTGAATGTGTCAAGGTGTTTTAGAGACTTTTCGTGCTGAATAAGAAGAGGCTGGTCAAGTCTGTTGACTCATTTCATTTATAATGTCCATTTTGCTCTTCCATTCCTTGCCTTATGTATGTCTAGTGTTGTAAACCAGATCATTAAAGTGATTGTTTGGGGATTTGGGATTCACCAGTCATGTCACTAAAAAAATCTGATTAGTAAGTGTCATTCATTTCGGGAGTTAGACTTGTTTTTGATTCTCTAAATATAACTAGTTTGTATATGTCATTTGTTGCTTTGACAGATTCATGTTGTATGTTTGTTGCATGCAGCCCATGAAGACAATACAATAGAAAGACGTTTCTAGACGCTATTTTGCGGTACACAGTCTTTTTGTTAGTTTACATACAATACACATTGTAAACCACTGTCATATGATTTATTTTTTTCTTTTGTCGTGGCTTCTGAAAATTGGCGTAGGAAGCACTCCAATGGTACATTACGAAAATATTAAAGTAATACGTGGCTCGATTATCAATCATTTTGAATTTAAAGAATCAATATCAAATGATGTATGAATGATGTCCAAATGATGATTGCGATTAATCAGAAAATGTATATTTTTACCCAGCCACCCAATACTTCAAAATGTAATGAACATCATGTCACAACTAAAATATTGCAATGCTGCACAATATTGTAATTGGCCAGTTGCATGCAGATTTTTGTCTTTCAGTATGTACCAGTGCTATATAATGTTTTGCTATCTATTCAACTTTGGCCAATTTGGTATTTAAAGGATCTCACAGATTGATCTCAGGTCATTGTACAATAATGCATACAATATATTTTGACACACTGAATTCATTCCTCTTATTTGTCATTTATTAAAAGCAGATGCTAGCTTGACTTCCTTGTGGGGTCCAAAATAGTGTTGCATTCATAAAGTAATGACCTTCCTTTTCATCTGTATTTTTGCATGTTTTGCTTGGCATTTGTCCAGTTCTGTGTCTCATAGATAGAATTGCATTTTTCACTTCATCATTTTATCTGTGGGAAATTAAATTATGGCCACATAAATCTTATATAGGCTAATATTGTGAGAAAGTATGGTAATCATTTGAAATATGATAGTATTGGCACAGCCCTACTCGAATATAAAGCAGTCAGAGCAGAGGTCTTGTCCACAAGTGGTGGTCAGCAATCAATTAAAAAGTCTGCATTAAAACCAGCCCATCGGTAATGATTGTGCTGATATAGATTTTAGTAATATCCTTGTTAAATGGGCCTTGGGGATCTGGATCTTTAACTAGAGCAGGCCCGTGGAAAAGCTTGGCGTCAGGGTCATTTAAATTGTTAATAGGGCCTTAAACGGAGAAGAATATTTTATATCATTATGAGCACGTAAGTATGGGGTCTATTTATTTATTTATTTCGTTTTTTTTCCTCATTCTCGAACGCCTGTTTTTCACAGCTACACCCTCAATTTACAGAATGTCAGCATCCTCATTAAAGCGTGTGATAATTAATTAGCACCTCATTAAGTAGACATGTATCCAAAGTGATGCTTGCAAAAGAATAAATGACCATAATTCATGCTACGCTTCATGTGTATAGTTTTATTGCACACAATAATGACCTGTGATATAAATATAATGCATCTTAGTGTCAGTATTTAGTGTGTTGTTGTATATAACAATTAAAACCTTTTTAATTCCATTTTTAAAGGGTTAGTTCACCCAAAAATGAAAAATATGTCATTATTTTTCTCATGTTGGTCTAAACGCAAAAGATATGTTGGTGTTGGTGTTTTCAATACAATGAAAACCATAGTTTTTTTAACCTCACAGACTTTCATACTTATGGGTAAAACCTGAAACTATTCAGGTTTTGAACATGATATAATTTTAATTTTTGGCCGTATTATCCCTCTATGATGTCAAGTGATAAGTCAGCGTGAATGTCTACTAAGTGTTTCTCTCCATTTTTCTTTTTCTTCGTAGAAAAGGAAGCAAGGGAAATCATGTTGTTTTCCCTTTCTCGCCGAGTGTTTGTTTTTCTCCAGCCAAACTCTCTGCTCAAACCTCTGCCACATTCTTGTCTAAGTCTCAAATATACGAAAAGAGAAGAGAGACAGATAGATCGGATTATTTGTGAAACATATAAACGGAGACAAACCGATGTATCAAAAGAGGAAGAGAGCCGTGGAATTGTGGGTTGGTAAATTTCCTCTCACCCATGGGATGTGGTGTACACACAGCTAATCGTCCAACAGTGTGTGTTTTTGTGTGCATGCGTGTGTGCTTTTGGAGCTCGTTCTTAATGGCAACATCAATTTGCGGTCCCACAACTAAGAGAAATATTTATCTTTGCGCTCATGCACAGGGGAAAGAGAAATCGGAGTCCATAATGTGTTTTACAGTGTGTTGGCCGCAGGAATATTACATTATACAGACTTTGGTTTTAACAGCTTTTATTCTGTGTTTTTAGTGGCACAGGAAGACACCATGGAACGCTTTTATGTAGTTAGTCAGCCAACCCATCTGTTTCTTGATTTTGTAGAAATTATTGTATGTACCTGCTCTATTTCCCCACTTGTGTTTCTTTTGTACTCATTTGCATTCACTTGGCTTACATTAGACTGAGTCTTAACAGCAATTGGAATCAGTGGAGATTGAATAGGAGACCTTGATTCTGAATATCTTTATATCTATATCAAGATGTCAATCAAAGTTTTAAATTGTACCATTGTCCATCCATAGCAACTCCCCCCCCCCCCCCTTTTTATTTATATCTCATTGAGCTTAGATTATAGCGTGCTGACAGGATTGTTTCATTTGCGCTAGACCCCTTCATGTCAGCGGTCTCATCTATCATCTGAAGTGAAAAATGAGCAAGCGTGTCTGAGCGCATGTGTATTGCATTGTTGCCATTGTGGCCGTGTCACATTCATTTGTTTAAGGCCCCTTTCGCACCGGACAGAGACAGATAGCGGTGCTTAATTTTCTTTACACAAGATTTCCACTCACGGGTGGGCGGCAGCGTGTCTCGGGCTCGACGACCGTCGATGGTTATGATGGTTATTAATATGTCGATTCGCTCTTTTAATCTGGCCTATCTGTCACATGCGCTGTGACTGCTCTATCTAATCTGAGTATCCTTCAGTCTGTCCTCAGTCTGATTGGAAATTAATGAAGGCAAGAGACGCGTGTGTAACCACATCTCGTGTTAGTCTTTCTCATTCTCTGATATTCAGTGCAAGCGCAGATGTGGCCCGTACCTCTGTTCCTTGAGCGTCAAGCTGACTCTTTGAGAGCTGCACCTGTGTAGTGTAATCCAGTCATGAGTGCGTTGTTTACTCACAATTGTTTGGTGCATTTGAAAGCATAGCTTTGATCCACGCAAAGATTTTTCACTTCACTTTTTTTACTCCCTTCCTCTCCACACTGCTAATGTGGTTTTTACTTATAGTGAAAAGGGTTTTTCGGGAGGAAGGGAGGGTGGGATTTTTGTATTGTTCATTGTCTTTTCTTTTGCTTTTTTGACCCTTGGGATGTGAATATGACAGTGACCATGGACAGGCTTGTCAGACGGCATGTACGAGATGTTTATCTGAGTGCGAGCGTATAAATGGGTGTACGTTTGTGACAGATGAAATGTGTTTGTAAGCAAGCAGCTGAATATTGCATGTGCTGTTCGAGCTCGGTGTGATGCGGCATGCTGGGATATGCAAAATATTTAAGACAGCATATTGGTGAAAAGGAGATGTAGTTTGAGATCCCTAGACATCAGACGTCATGGTTGTAACTAGACTTTTACATGGCGTTGCTAGGTGGTTGCTATAGTTTTTGGCACTTTTTTTTCAAAGAGCCCACTTCAAGTTGCTGAAATCCTGATATGTCCCTCCTTCACAAGTCTTTAACTTGAGACAAAGTCAAAAAGTGTTTTTGACTTTGTTAAAACCATGGCTATTTTGGGCTATTTTGCTTTCCGGCATCACATGTTCACATGTGACCGATATCTTGCAATTGGTGGTTCCCTTTCATTGTTAGTGTGTGTAGCCCTTTTTGAAGTGTTTCTCGGTCTAGAAAGAAAACATCCAAAATGTAAATGTATGTTTATTTTATTATACTTAATCTCTTTGCAGCTGTAGATTTCAATTACTAAAGAAAAAAAGTTTAAAATAAAAATAAAGTTTTTTTCTGAAGGGTTTGTTTATGGCCACGTTTACACAAAGCCAGGTAATGTTATTTAGCGAAACATATATTTTCCCCCTCTCCGTTTTCAAAAATAACATCGTTCACACACCCGCATAAATACGCCGTCGAGCGCAATCATAACTATGCCAAACCTATTGGCGGCAGTGTAGGGGTTAAGGATAAAGCCATGCAAGCCAATCAGAATCCTCAGAAACAACAAGAGAGAACCTAAAACGTCGTTTCTCCCAGTTCACACGACAACACATAACCGGCGTTTTAAGAAATCTCCACTTTGGCCGGAGTTTTTAGAAATAATCATTTTCGTGTAAATGAGAGGGCAAAATACAGAGAAATATCTGTGTTTTCCCATCGTGTAAACGGGGCCTAAAACAATAAAGATTCAAATTAAAGATTTAATCACAGCTAATTTTCATCTGTCTTGGTGTAAAAATACATTATAAATACAGCATGCAACGGTTTCAATAACTATTTGTTTTGCTCTTTCAAATCCGTGAGAAAAAAAGCTGATAAGTAAATCCTCTTTGGCAGTTTTACAGCACACAGGATTTTTGTAACAGTACCATGCTTGTGATGACTCACGCGTCATTAGGTTTCTGGTTGTCTGCTGCGAAACATCTAGCTGTGTCAGTTCTAATGCAGCATTGTTTCCCTTGTGTAGGTTTTCCCAGCTACTGTCAATTGCAAAAAACAAAACAAACAACAAAAAAAAGGCAGCAGAGAGGCATGTTCTATTACTCACTCATCCAGAACACCTGTCTCTTCATAATCATCCAACAACCCCAAGGACAAGCAGAGTAGAAGGAATTAATGTATTTGTGCCAGCTGGTCGCGTCAGAGTGACGGAAATGTTTGTGCTGATGATGAGATAGTGATGGGTTGTTTGTTATGGAATATCATATTCTGTCGGATCTGATGTGGCAAAGGCAATAGATTGTACAGCGCGTCCGAGTCGGGCCGTGTTCGGGCAGATATTTCATGTTGAAGTGTCGGGTTACATCGGGTCCGGGCTTTAAAAGCCACGGGCCGGGTCGGGTAATAATTTTCGGCCCGTTGAGAACTCTAATGCTTTGGTCCAGAGACAAGCTAAAGCGAGTCTTTGTCAAAATACAGTCAATGCAAGATGAAGACCATGATAATATGGCCTTGGACTCGACATGAACTCTACAAGGAATCGAGTATGGCCTTCAGTACTGCAACATTGCACATGTTTGGGGCTGTTCACAAAGAATGCATTATGCATTCAATTCCATTACTTTTCTATTGTCTTTCTGGTCATTATGTCAGGATCTTTTGCAGTTTTTTTAGAAAAAAATTACTGTATACTTGTTAGTGGTGTGAAGCAGGGCATGGGTCAAAAGGTGTGGGAGCAGAGCGAGACTGGAAGAGTGAATGCAAATGAGAGTCACCTGCGCGACACACCGGTCTCTGGGGAAGAAGTGAGAACAGTGAAGGCTGAGAGAGGACCAGGCCTGGAACAGTAGGTTTTTTGTGTGTCAGTAAGCCGTGAGGCAGTTCCTGCTTACTTTTGTATTGGTTGTTTGTTTATTTTGTTATATACTTGTTTATGGTGTAAAGCAGGGCAGGGGCCAAAAGGTGTGGGAGCAGAGCGAGGCTGGTGGAGTGAATGCAAATGAGAGTCACCTTCGCAATACACTGGTGGGATTGGAAGAAGAGAACATTGAAGGCTGAGAGAGGACCAGGCCTGGGACATCATGTTTTTTGTCCGTCAGTAAGCCCCTGAGGTAGCTTCTGCTTACTTTCGTATTGGTTGCTTGTTTATTTTGTTATAAATGTTACATTGAATGTTAGTGGGACATGGGACATGTTCGGAGGGACTTGCTGTTAGAGAGATCTTGCTGCTTATGGGGGATCACAGTGCTGAGGAGGACAGGCAGCACGGAGGCAATGGTGTTGGTGTGATGAATCAGGCAGGTTTGTTGCCATCTGCCTGGGTGAAGGATTGGTGGCTGTGAGGGGCCACCAATTGGTGGTTGTGAGGGGGGTCTGCTGACATCCAAAGCAGGTAAAGCAAGGAAACTGGGGACTTGTTTTTTGGGCACCCAAAGCCATAGGATGTATGGAGGAGTGGAAGCCTACCACTGAGGAGCATCCAGTTCCATTGATTGGTACTACAAGTAAGGGCCCCAGCTGGTTGAAGACCGATCAACAGTGTTTTTGGGGAACCTGACCAGTATTTTTTTCCATCTTTCTTTTCCCCTCTCCCCTATCTCTCCTCTATCCGCAGACCAGGTCAAGCACACTGTTGTACACTGGTCATGGAGGAGCCCCGGAGGAAAGAAGGAGTGATGACAGTGAAGGGTGAGAGAGGACCAGGTCTGCAACATTTACATTGTTGTTTTTTTATGTTTTTTTATGCAACAGTCAACTATGAGACTTTCATTTGTTGTTTGTTTATTTTGTGATTTAAACATTGTGTAACGTTTGCAGATTCTTGTCTCCTCGGTATCTGAACTTCAACTGCTACATTGTTTTTTTTAATCCACTGTAACTTAATTCTGTTATGTGAGGTCAAGGACATGTCATATAAAAAGCTGAAATCAAGGATATAATTTTTCTCTGTCTTTCTGTCATTGCAGGAGCTAAGTGAAGATGGATCACGTCTTCTTTTGCATTGGTTATCGCTTCAAAAAGCCACTCTTTACTCAAGTTTCTCAAGTCACTGCATGCACACAAATCTAGTCCCCAGAGGATGCCAGTTGAAAATTAATGACATGAGGTCGCTTTGTCATTGGAAGTCACTGCACGTGTGGATGGTGAATTTGTATTTATTTATTTTTGTTGCTGTTTTTCATCTTGGCCCTGCTGTGCTTTACTTACACATTTGGTTTTAATTTAGAAGTGCCCGATCCACATGCATCCTAGACCAGCGATCTTCAGTTTATGGAACTTCTGATAAAGTTGTGAATTCTTGGGTATATCTGAGTTTGCACAGTGACCCGTTTGAAATCTTTTAATATTTTTTTCTTTTTTTCAGTATTTTTTTTTCTTTCTTGGAAAGCTTTTTTTTTTAACTGAATGTTTCAGTTATTTTCAAGGTCTTGAATTATTTACAGCATAAACATTTTTAATAATTATTGCTTTCAGTGTTAGTCTCTGTTAGTTTTAGTTTTCTGAAGATGTTTTGGCCTTCAAGACCCCAGGATACAATGAAGCGAATAGTGTCAGTGAACTCAATAGAATGTTAATGGAGACTTTAAGTGAATATGTATATTACTGACTTTATATAACAGCTATCAACGGTCTGTGCAAGCAGCATGACTCGTTCGGACCATTTATGGTGTTATTTATTTATTTTTTTACTGACTTCCTGCGTGGGTTCTTTGCTCAAAGCACAAATTAATGCATTGCCATGACTGACACCTTAAAAGACTCACAAAAGAATCACTTTTGTTGTTTAATGACCAGTTTAATCTTTAGGGCTTTACTAAAAAGAAATGCAAATGTGTGTAATGGGATTTTTCTGAACAGAACTATGGCAACATTTCCAGTGTCTGCAAAATAGTACTGCTTTTTTATAGTTTGTTCTCTCAATCATAATGATTGACCTTGGAAATTGCATGTAACTGTGACATTCAGTGGGTGAGAAGCATGTTAGAAAGACACTGTGTTCAGTACAAATGACTATGTTTTCTGCAATTTTGTAATTTAACCAGCAAAGTGAGTGACCTGGCCAGTGAAGTGGGAGTGTTTGTTTTTCAGCAGTTCTGTCTGAGCAATTTAATTTGAATTGGATTCTGATGTCCTCTTATTGCCTGGCAGGGTTGTCAGGTGTTGGCACAGAATAAGGCAACTTTTGACCTCTTGTTGAAACAGCTATCTTTTAAAAAAAATCATAGGAAAATTTACTGATGTGTCTACTAATGTGTGATGTTGTATGCTGCCGTATATGACCAGTTTTGGGAAACATCGTACTGTAGCTTGTCAATCAATAAGCTACTGTACAAACCCCTGATTAAAAGTACAATTAACAAATAAAAACCTACCTTGAAGCTAATTAAAGGAGTAGTTCGCTTAAAAAAATAAAAAAAACAGAAACTTTTGCTGATAATTTATCAGCAATTCTTTCTTCAGTCAACAAGAAATTAAGGGTTTTGATGAAAACATCCCACTCCATATAGTGCACTTTAATTGGAACCAAACGGTTCAAGGTCCAAAAGATATTTTCAGTGCTTTAAACGATTCCAGACAATGAATAAGGGTTTTATCAAGCGAAACAATCGCTCATAAAAACAAAAGTTTTATAAGCTCAAATGCTTGCCTGTTCGAAATCGTTCATTAAAATGAAGAATCTTTTTTCCGAGTCATTTGGTTCCTTCAACAAACGAAATACGGCCTCTACAGACACAGCTATAGAGTCCGTTTGCAGCAGAGAATTTCAACGATGGCATTTTTCTCCTGGAAGAAATCTCTGAATCAGACGATCGACGTTTGTGTTGTGATTGTGATGTGAACCAACCTAGTTTCGCCTGTCTGAACATCCAGGTATGATGCAGTAATTCACCATAGCTGATATAGAAACGAAAACAAACGGGGAGTAATTCACTATTGAGTTTGCCAATGTAATGTTAACGGGGTTTGTTGTTGTGGAATGGAGGCGGGAACCAGCGAACATTTAAACATTTAATACTAAATGAACAAATACAAAACGAAAGTATAAGCAAGCAGAGCTTCCTCTGATGTCCAGACACAACAGAAATAAAACACCACATAAAATTAAACCTGTTCCTCTCTCGATGTTGCTCCTCCTTTATGCTTTCGCTCCTCGGTGAAAGACACGAGACCAGTCGTTGCGTCTCATCACTGGGGTCTTTCAATATCACTCACGACATCGGCCTCGCGCCATCCTCTCACGCTGCTCTCACATCCCTTGCCCTCGTCCTGCTTGCCACAGCCAACTAACTTGTTTCTCCTTTAAATTTTCCTCTTTTTCTTAAAGGGGTGATGAACTGAAAAATCTAATTTTCCTTGAGCTTTTGACATCTAAGAGGTCAGCATATTATAAGAATATCCTGTAAGTTTCAGAACTGAAAACGTCCT
>JAOTRC010000014.1:16987860-17002789 GCA_027497675.1 Cyprinella lutrensis | reverse complement strand
GAGGCGTGCGACCTCTGACATATATAGCAATTGTAAGTCGCTTTGGATAAAAGCGTCAGCTAAATGAATAAATGTAAATGACATTTGTTCTACATCGGAAAAATAAAGTTTGGTAAAGAAAAATGCTCACACAAACAAAAATAACTGGTTTTATTAGCATGGCTGGCTATGGCGCTTACTCGGTGTGGTTGACCGGGCATGACCGAGGTGGCAATGGCCGTGGGCATGTGGCCAAACGTACAGGCAAATTACAGGGTGCTCAGGCAAGAAATAGAGCCTGCACTGCCTACTTCTCATATTTTGCCATATCACTAACATGGCTGCATATTTTAGTATGCAATAACCCTTGACCTGTTTTTGGAACTCTTTGCCATTCACCACATTCATTCTCTGTCTGCTTTTCTCATTGAGCCTCTTTATTTCTGCCTTTTGGACCTCTTCTTACTTTCTCCTCCCCTGCAATTCTGCCTTTCTCTTTCCTCCCAGTGTGCACTCTGATTACCTCTCCAAACTGGCAATAAGTTGATTGCTTTACAGAGATGATGTAAGCCCCTGCCCTAGGGTACATCAGGTTGGCTTTCGCCTGCTTTATCTTGTAAAGCCTAAATTAACAGCTGGTTTGGTTTGAGTTCTTCTGGATCTGACTAAAGGATTAGGCTTCGTTCTCATGTGAGTCAATCTGGTTTGATTTATTGCAGGTCTATCAAAAAAGATCAATGGAGGCCCTTTTGAAAGTAAATCCTTAATCGCTCTTTGCACTTACGTGTCATCATTGTGAGTTTTCTCTCCCTCTCTCTCTCCCTCGTTCTCATTCCTTTCCCTGCCTGTCTTCCTCCGGTTCTCTTTTCTCCTTGCCTTTTTTCTGTCTCATCTCGGGAACACGCCGATCGGTAGTGTCAGAGGTATTTTGTTGTTATACGGGATGGATTTTTTTGCTCTCATTAGCCGTCCATCACTGCAGCTCAAATTGAAGCCCAGCTTTGCCGGCGCGGGCCCCGATGTCGGCTCGTTGAATATTTTTATCGCAGCCCAAATCTACCTGTACGTGTCTACACATCCCAATGCCCACAAAACCTAGGGATGAATACGAGTATAATCGTTTTAAAAATACCGAAATATACCATAAATGGGGCTCATTTTTATTTTTTCTTACTACCATTTTCAGCGGTACATTGTGATCTGATTGGTCAGCAGTTTGGATCAACGTGTCACTCTGTACATGGTGCACAACTAAATGTGGTACGTCACTAAAGAGGGGAACTGTTTGGGTGAATGTGTTGATTCAGATGGTTTGTGTCAATGAACTTGAGTCAAAAATGAGTCATTCATTTGCATTGCATTGTTCACAACTCGATATAGCATTTAAGTGAGGCAATGCAGTGGCCAAAAATGCCTAGCTGGCCCAAATTTACATAAATAATGGCAACAAGTTAAGCAGCAGCCCCTGTATGACCTGGAAAGTGAAACGGGATCTGTGTGTCTTTAATATTCCTCCCCTCTCATTCCCACTTTCTTTCACTTGTTCCTTCTCTCCTCCATTCTTTTAACAACAGGCCTATTATCTAAACTCATTTTTTTCCCTCCTTCTCAAGGCCATGACTCTTAAAGAATCTGGTGCTGGAGCAGAGACACTGGTATGGCCTGCCTGATGGGCAGCCTCACTGAACACACACTGACCTACTACGAATGACAACTGTGGTCAGACAGTATGTGTTTAAAAAATAAAAAGAATCATGTATGCTATTTTCAAACAAAGGTGAAGGGGAATGAGAAGTGGTCAGGATTGCGAAGCAGCAAATTATATTGTTGTGCAACTTAGTGAGTGATTTGAGAATTCAAGGTCCAGACAAAATGTGTCTTCTTTTCTACATGAAGTGTTATCTGCTGTACTACCAAATGGCGCACTTGTGATTTCAAGGACTTGCAAAAGTCGCATTTAAAGTCTGTAGGGTGTCTTGTTTGTGATTATAGGTTTCCGAATGATTATTTTATTTAATCAGTTCATTTGTTCATTTCAATGAACCGGTTAAAAAAAAGATTTATTGATTTTGGAAGCGTAACATGTAAAAGTTTTTGTAGTGAAATTAATATTTAGTTAAATGGCTCATTTGAGATGTTTTCAAGTAAATTAAAGACATTTCAGACATAAAAACGATTCATTGATTTGTTCGAGTCATCACTTTTTTTTTAGTAAAATGCAAATTTAGTTAAATGCAACTCATTAAAGATGTTTTCAAATTTGTGAACTAAATTTGAAATATAGATTTAGTCCAATACGTTTTTTTTTTGGCAAATCCATTCAACCCAATCATTTGAAAGAACCTTTTCAAAAGAAAACCGTCTTTGCATATCAGACATCTATTCCTACAGCATTTCGTTTTCTGTTTTCAGTTCGTCCCCCGCTCATTTTATACAGACACAGATATTGTTTATTGTGGCATGTGTGTGGTGCTGAGAAAAGCTCAGGCAGATCGATGTCAAGTTCAGGTGTGTCCTCCTCCCTGGCTGGCAGAGCAGGGCCGAGGGGCCGAGCAGGCAGGAGGGAGGGAATTGACAGGGTACGTGGGAAGGAAGGGCTTGCTGTCAGCCAGACAGACCTCTTAATCCTATAGCCCTGGGGAAAAAGGGTGTGTGTGCACGTGTAGACCTATATTTGTGCTTATGTGTGTGCAAAATCTTCAAGCAGAGGCTAGTTGGTTAAAACGCACCTCAGCTGAGCCTATTGTATCCATATGTGTGGGTCTTGTGTCTGTATTTGTGTCAGTTTGTGAAGGACAGCATTTTATACAGCCAGTGTTTACTGTAAGTCAGATGTCAGTGTATATTTATGGGGGGAGGAGGGTGGAGTAGTGGATCTGTCGATGATGTATCATACACATTTTGTGCCCACAAGCCTTAGTGTTTCTCTTGGCACACCCTCATTGTTTTCAACACTTCACTGTAAAAGACTCAGAAAGGAGCGATTGCATCACCTCAGAGTTCGTTAAAGCAAAGCACACTATTTAGCCACATTCCATACAAGCCTGCTGCTCTCTAGCTTGCATTCCCACCCTCTCTCTCTCTCTCTCTCTCTCTGGCATAGACTTTTGCATATATCACGGGCTGCCAGGCTAAGAGCCTGGGACTTCCCCACGCCACACTCCAAGCCTTTGATCCCTTGCTTTGGAGGTAACATCAAAAGCAGAGGCATAGAAAGGCAGCTACTACTGTGAAGTTCAATGTTCAACTTGATGGCTTGGCTGAGGGCTTTTTTCTGTACTGCTTCCCCCAGCTGACAAAAAAACACACAGTTTGTAGCCAAGGGTTTTTTTTCCAGTGCATGTTAACCTTTATAGAACACATCTGTAAAAAAACAAAACCCACCCCCAAAACCATATAAATCTGCATGTCCGTGTCTTGCAGCCTTGCATGAAGGATGAATTGGAAACAGAGCCTGAGCATTGTTAACGCAGCGTTGCACCGAATTGCATCAAGTAAACAAGTAGAATGGAGAGAGACTATGAGGCAGAGAGGCCGGCTAGGTGCAAGTTGAAGTGCCCACATCATCAGCGACTCTGAGTGAGACAAAATGTTGTGGGTTGCTTTATAGCACACTATAGACCCCTTTTCAGTTAGTAAACATGGTGACGTTTTTATGTGGGCGGAGCTTAGGTGGAGACAGAACGATCCCTCTGGCCGCTTCACTAATGTTGCTTGTTTTTTTAACAATGACTGAAGAAAATCAGATTTCACAGATTCACATTAGAATTTTACTTTTCATATGCATGCAAACACAGGGCACCTGAAACGCAAGTGACACTTTTTTTTTTCCTTCTGTACACTGGAATGTGGCAAAGTGGCGTAGATGCTGTAATTTCACATTTTTTATTTGCATTTGTTGTGTTAATAATTAATATATTTGAACTATTGTTATAATAATTAATATATTATACTGTTTATAACTTCTTATTGTTATATAAATTAAAAAAAAAAAAACATTTATTAAAAATGGAACTTCTGGAGCATGATATCTTATCATATTCATTATATTGCCAAAAGAAATTTTGCATGCAGTTTAGTGTGACCATGGCTAAGATCTTTCCATGTTTCCTTTTCTGGTTCCCATCAAATTAGGTCCTGGTCCCCAACAAGGGATGCTGGTTTATTGATTACTGGTTTCTTTAGAATAAACCACTCTATGTCAGAATAGTCTTTTCATCAGGTTTGCTGTTTATTTGCTAGATTTGAATTGTTGCATATAAAGATGTGTATTTTCATTAGGAAAACTTGAACTTCACAGCACAGGAGCATCTTATGCGTCCTCTAAACGGACCTTTTTAGCATTTTCAGACTTTCACATTTCTGTACTGTTTAGTTAAAGGTAGAGATCAGTTTTTAAGCTCATCCTGGATTTGTCCCTGCTGGATCCAGCTTGGAGGTTGTTTTGAAGACTTTCACCTGAAAACGATGCTTTTGCTGGGGCTTTTGGAGTTGAACAGAGCTTAAACACAGTTGGTTTTTAAGTTTATTTTTTGTCCCAATGCCCCATCGCCCCCCTGTTTATGGTTCGGGAAGACAGGTCTGCGGTTTGCCCAAGAGAGACACTGAGCTGGAGAGAGTTGCTTAAAGAGTGCATTAAAGATTCAGCAGTAATTGCTACGTGTGATGGTGTCTGTTGCCGCTGTTTGTGGATGGATGTCTGCAGTAATTAACAGAGAGGTGGAGGAGGGGTTATGTGTGTTCGTGAGGCTTTTTTTTGGGGGGGGGGGGTGCATTACTATAAATCATTACTACAGTTTATTTAGAGGTGAAGGGTGCTCTTCGTGGGGTGCAGAGGAGAAGAGAGGGGTCGCATCATCACCCACAGTGCTTCGCTCGTAGCTCCCACCGCATGACCTTCCCTGGGTCTTATTGTCATCCGTGCCTCCTCCATTTTAATGAGCTTTATTAACCAGTCCTTTATTTATTTATTTCAGAGCAAAAGAACGGCCTTGTCCCTGAAGGTAGTCATGAGCTCATCATGGTCAGGTCGTTAGCATTGTTACTCCTTGCGTACCTTATGCCAGTAACCCTTTCATTATTTCGAAAGATAAATTTCAGTATCAAATAGTGCAAAAACTACACATCACTAACCAATGGAAGGTGCAGTAAAACATAAACACCTTTCGCCATTGAAATTCATAGGTAGCTGAGAGTGAGTGAGATCGGTCCGTATAGTCAAGGTTTTAGAATGTGTGGTACACTGAGCGTGTTTGATGTTCCCAGAGTATGGTTAGGGTTTGTATTGTGGTGTAAAATCTGAAGGGTGTCCTGCATGACATATCTGACCTGCAACCATTTTGCATTTTGAGGCAGATAATGGTGTTCCGATACACCAAGGGACTAAAGCTTATGAATATGGAGTTTGGAGTGCTTCAAGGTTTATTTGTGTGTGTGTGTGTGTAGGTTGAAACACGTTTGAAGGTTGTTGTTGCTGCAGGAGAAAGTAGTTTTTATTTTGAACATGAGAATGTACACTAGTGTGGTAATTACCTCCTCATAGTGGCCAGGGGTGACCCCTAACTGTACAGTAAAGCCGATCCTTGGCAGAGTGCATGTGTGTGTTTAAACGTGAGCTCAAAGTCCAAACTCTATGCCAACACAATGCTAATTCTATAGTACCTGTGAGCAGGCACATCTAGTGCTAATCCCTGTGCCCAGACCGAAGATCTCATAGCTGGTAAGTAGGTCAGTGTATGAGATCCCACAGGGTAGGAATGAGACCTCTCTTGGTGTGGAAACACTGCAGGCTGTGTAAGTGTGCAGCTCTTGGGTGTGTTGCTAGGCCTTAGCTGCCTGTATGTCTCATTATGGGCCCTGCTGGAGGAGACACCAGCCACGAAGACTAGAGCCTGCAGGGCTATTTATAGAGCGTTCTTAAGGGGCCCATAATCACCCAGAAAAGAGAGCAAGAGGAAAAGAACAAGAGGAAGAAAGAGTAGAAGAAGGGGATGGGGGGCACTTTTTTGGGGAAAGTAATCATTATATTTCAAGGGTCTCATTAAAAGAATTGTTGCCGACCATGTAAAACGACAACTTTAAGACCAAACACAAGCCTCTCCCCAACGAATCAGGTAGGACTATTGGGCATGGCATATCACATGATTAATATTCATGATACAATTGATGTCCCCTCCATTTTTCAGATCACTTCTATGGCTCATGGGTCAAAGACAGGCAGTCTTAAAGAGACGCATGAACTTAGTCCTGTTTAATGTGAACTAGGGCTGGGCGATATGTAAAAAATATCTTATCGATAATCGCCTTGAAAATATCATAATATCCAATTATCCTTTAACCCTGCCGGAGACAACACTGCTGGCATTGTTGATGTCTTTTTTCTTAAGGTTGGATGTTTCTTTCTTTTCTCTTTTTGGCGTTATTGCCCGAGTAGACACATTTCATGATGATAAGTTGAATTTCCTTAATTATGTCGTGTAGCGCTGTTTTTAAACTTGTAGTCAAAAATGTATTTGTGTTTTAAAACTAATTGGTTTGCAGGTTATTGTTTTGTTTTTCTGGTTTTAAAGTTCTGTGGTCTCCTTATATTGCTTATAACAAAATTAAAATGACTGTTTTATTTATTTATTTATTTATTTTTGTCTATTGCAAAAGTAGAATGCACAATAAAAGCACCATAATTTTATATAGTTTCAAATGCAAACAAAAATTATGATATAGATAGATAGATAGATAGATAGATAGATAGATAGATAGATAGATAGATAGATTTTCTTCTTTTCTCCGCCGAACAAAATAAATTGCGTGAAAATGAATAGCAATGTTGAATTAGGTATAAAAAAACCATCAAATCAAGATGTGTAAAATTATGTTTGACAAAGACGTTGTTACAGCAGTCAGTGCTGAAACAACAGGTGAATAAAATATAGATTAGAAACAGCATAGACAACTGCACGCAAGGACAGAAGTGAGTTCTCTGTCCCGTCCTCTTGCTCGAATGGTTTAAAATCACATTAATGCGCACACAGGAATCAATGATAAAAAAAAATCATTTTGTAACAAGCATTCTTGACGATAAGTATCCAATTCCAGAATTGTAATAGATTTTCTATTCCCAAAATTATTTACTATATAGGAAACATTTAATTCATGCTATTCCATGTGAATAAATGTGTATGATTATTACAGATCTATGTGAAACATATTATTTTCACATATTTTCCCAATATTAGTATACTAGTAACTGTTTGTTATAATTAACATTGTGATACTTGTGAGACATCATAGATATACGATATCATCAAATTTCCCAGCCCTAATGGAAACATTAATGGATCATAAATCTACACTGTGTTCCTCTGGTCTGAAAGCACCAAATGCTATGTCAGCCTTCATGGACTTTAATAGAGAAACCTCGTCACCAAGAGAGACGGTTTGTTTGTTTGTTTATTTGTTTAAGTGCCTCGTCATGCAAGGAGGATGGCTGCTCTTAAAGAGCTAGAACTTCTTTATGGCCTTTTTAGTAGTATGTGCTCACTGAAGTTTTTGCTGTACGGTCTGTTTGGCTAATACACAAGGCAACACCTGCTAGGCAAACAGAGCACAAGTGCTGCCATATATGTTTCTGTGTTTGAGGTATAGCTCGATATCTAGGCTGAATCGGATAACGAAATGGGAAGAAATGTTTTAACTTAAAATTTTTTGGTCTGATTTGATAGTTTTGGGGGAGAAAAGAAAGAAATCCTTCTAAATGATGACAGAATTTGTATTTAGTTATTCATTTAAGGATAGTAGAGTTAGCTTGAAAGGCCCGTGCCATTAAACTACATGTTTTTATTCATGTAGCTAGCATTAAAAATATTTAATTTTAAAATGAATAAGATCTAACACACTCATTTTTGTCTTTAAACTGCTATTATGCACCTGTTATAGTGCCCCCTGTGACGGTGCTGAGAATTCAGTCTGCATTCATTCTGTTTTTTTTTTTTTCAATTGTAATATAGACATTTCAGAATGATACATACATAGCTAGATGCATCCGTGTACACATACTTTTGTAGAGTATGCTTTAGTCCCAAGTTTTAAAAGATACCTGCCTCAAGGATTGTTGGGAGGATCAGATTTAGAAGCAATGTGGGAAAAAAAATGTCAGTGGGAGTTTGTGAAGAGGGCCAAGGTGAGAGGTGAGGGGATGGAGGAGATCAGGCTGGGGTCTCTGGCTCTGTGCTGTCAGTGTGTTGAGAACCCCCCCAGCAGTTCCAGCTTTGGAGTAAATACGGGCCCCGCGGACCCTCTTCCGCCCCGGGGCACACAAACCCCAGGCCTGCCCACATTCCCTGCTTTATTTTCCTGGTTGCACAACGCCTCAGGCAATCTTAGCTAGTGGGGTGTTCTTTTCTCTTTTTTTCTTTATTTACTCATAAAATGTGTATTAGAAGAACTAAGCAAGTGCGAAGAGCCTTCGTGTAGACTAACTTTCAGTTTCATCTAGTGTTGAGCTACTCCTCCTCCTCTTCTATCCCTCCACCCCTAGCCCCCACTTCCAGCATGCTTCCATCCATCCAAAATGAAGGCTATTTGAATGTTTCGAGTAAACATACGAAGACAGCCAGACACACACAACCAAACCCATGCTTTCTCTCTCTATTCTCGTTCTATCTACCTCTCTAGAGATGGGAGTCTCACAGATGGGCAGATCCCTTCTCTTTGGATCAGTGAATTTCAAAGAGCCTGTCTGGGTCATTATTATGTCCTTTCCAAACAAAAAAAAGAAAACTCCTCTTGAGAGAGTGAGTGTATTAAGTGCGGGTCTGTATGTATCCATGCATGCCTTTTCCTCAGCACCTGTGAACAAAAACAATGGGCTTTTATTGTTGCTTGTTCAATGGGAGTGATGTCACCATATGCAAACTTGTGTTTCTCTAACTAAACCTAGTAACAAGCACTTGTGAAATGCTCTTAAATATAATGATTGAGCATCTTTAGTGGGAACCTGGGCCATCAAGTGCTTGCTGGACTCCAATTCCAGCCTTCTGTCTTCAGATTTCCTTATGCACGTTGTTTATGTGGCTGGAATGTTTTCTGATGCATTGGTTCATCCCATGCCAGACAGCTGAAAATATATCCACATTCCCGATCCTCTTTAGCAATGTAAGCATCTGATTTGTCTGAATTTGGAAAAGCCTATGCTCTTAATCCAAAAACAAATTGAACATGTTATTTACATAGTTTAAATTTGGCTATGACATTTAGTTGTTTTTGCTCTAGTTTACCTACTGTTACAAATGCTTCCATACTTCCATAATCTACAATGTAAAGTAGATGTCTGGTTTAAGTTTTAGTTAAGTTTTTCTGCATAGGTCAGGTTGCAAAATTCAGATTCAGTATAGATGAAGATTTAGCCAGAGAACCTAATTAAGCAACTTGTGGTCTCTAGTGTTTTCTCTCTCTGACATTCTGACTCCTCTCTCTCTCTTTCTCCCGGAAGTCTCTTGGCAATTGAGGGACAGAGAGAAAGTTCTTCCCTTTAGGAAGATTCAGAAGGCTCCCTTGTCTTTCACTTCATCAGAGACAATTGAGTCATTCATTCCTATTGTAGCTGCGCTGAAGCAAGGCAGGAGAAGGCCAGGCAGGTCTTGAGGGTTTGCTGAAGGGTGGGGGAGGTGAAGGGGAGCCCCTGCTGTTGGGGCCCCAGGACATAGTGAGCACTTTGGGTATGGGTATGGCTGGCTGGCTGGCTAGCTGGGTGGGGGATTCTCCAGAGCAATTTGTCACATCAGAATAGCACTTGAGTTACGTGGAAGGGGCTCCTAGCTGGAGAGTTTTTAAAAGGTGAAGAAGAGGCATGGGGAGGTCAGAGGTCATGGCCTTCTCAAACCCAAGTGGTGCATCTATTAGCGGGCCAGGGGTGGTGGAGGGGCTTGGGCTGTGTTAGGGAACACTGCTGAGACTTTGGCACTGGTCTGAGCTCAGCTTTCCTTGGCATGCTTGTAAACCCTGCAGGAGGGATTAGGCCAAAGGAAAGGTCTAAAGTGGATACGCCTGTCAGAGTATGTGCACTTAGCTTTCAGCACCCACACTGGCCAAGGTGTCACCTTTCACCCCATCCAAACTAATTGTTGCAGTGCCGGAGCACAGATCGTCACCTGGCACCTTGTCATACATCCATACATTTTTCTAAGTCAGTATGTTTCCACAACATTCCACATCTTTGTATTAAACAAGCTAATTCCAATAGATTTATTTTTCACCCATCAACAGTACTCTAGTATCCCAACAATTGTTCAGCTAGTCGGAGGTGGGTCTGTTAGTCCAGGAGTCCCTCCAGTCTGGACCACAGGACTGCTCCCTATTGTGAATCCACCATTAATAACCACTGAGCAGTGCTGTTCTTGAAGCAGCATACAGTTTACAACTACAGTTTCACTTCAAGGGTACTTGCTGAAATGGTGAGCCACAGAAATAGACATTTTTCCTTTGCTCTTTTTCTGTCTTGGGTAAAGTGGAACTTGGAATGTCCTCAGAAGAGTAAAATCTTAAAGAAGGCCTAGTGAGGTCAAACAAACTCCAGTGATAAGCTGAAGGAAGCGAAGGCGCGAATCTGTTTGATTGGTTAGAGGAGGACAGAGAGTAGGAGGTGAAAGATTGACCCTGATTGGCCTGGCCTGGTCAGACACTGGGATGGATTTGATTCTGATTTTGTAAATCACTTGGGCCAAGTTTTTTTTTTTTCATTTGAATCAGAGCCCAGTGGTTGATGTCCTGACTGCATCGCAGGCCAAGTTACAAGGCCGACTGACTTGTCAGAAGTTTCCTTTGGGGACCCGATGAAGTATAGCACAGAGTGCATTAGGCTTAAAAAAGAGCACTATTTTTTATGTGGAGTCTACTTTAAATTCATTTTTCATGTTATGGGCTAAGACTGCATCCAAAATTGCCCCAAAGGTTAAGAAATTGAACCCCAGCTGCTGTGCTGTTTTTCTTATCTTCCTACCTTCCTTGCTTCCTTCTTTCCTTCCTTGCTTCCTTTCTAAAATGTTTTGACATCGGCCAAACCCACATGCAAATCCACTCAACTCTTCTATTTAGCTACATAGATGGTTTGAATGCATATTTGAATTTATTAGGTCAGTGAACAAAGCAGTGGTTTCCAAAGGTGTATGCTGCTATTCAGGTTGCTCATAATAACAGCAATTAGGGCCCCAGTTAACCCCTGACCTGCGTAATTTGGTGAATGGAAAGTCTACACTGGACCATTCACACTTCTGATGAGACACTCATAACTGTAACCTCAATACCACCTAGTCCTACCCTAGTCTTGGTCATATGTTCACAATCAGCCGGCTGTCTCTAATCCTCTCTGGAAACAGGTTAAAAGTTCAGGGGTCAAGTTCATTGTTGTGGTCCAGTTTTGGGACTATAACAGCAGGTTTGTAATGGGTCCCAGCCTTGTCTGCTAAGCAGATCCTACAGTCCATGGGTGAGACTAGACATAGTACCCCAGAAACTTTGTGCATCAGCAAGACTTCATGTCAGAGTCCAGGCCTGGGTGTGAGAATGGAGATATTAAAGGCAGAACTTGAAGAAAGATGAAATGCTAACTTCTGAGTGAACTGGATTGAAATCTCAGACTTTTACCCATTAGTTCTGTGTATGAATGTTGAAAATGTAATTTTATATATATTGAGCTCTCAAAAATATTGGGTTTTACAGTTGAAATTTGAATGTCACGGAGCTCTTTATGGTGATTATGGCGATTATTTCCATATGCTGGATTGTAAGGGGTCATGAAAGGGCTGTTTGCGTGTGTACAGCTCTGATAAAGTCCAGGTCAATCATTCATGCGGACAGTCTGTCTCAATGCAATGACTCAATGCCACACCCTTATTATGTGTATTGGAAAAAATGCTGAAGTCCACCTGGAATTCCAGAGGCCAATAACATATTTGGGCATGATTAATAAAGGAAGAAGAACAAACATTCACCTGAAAGCATTTGAGTGTGTGGTTTGAAATGTGCTGTCATAGCAGCAGAATATGTTTGCCCGTCCTGTACTTGAGTCCTTAATAAGGTTACGTTCACACACAGTTCAGTTGTGTTCGATAACTTACAGACTGTTCTCCACCAGGTTTGTGTGCTATACGTTTGTACGACTCAAATATTCCGCTCCCCACCCAGATTTAAATAGATTTTTTTTGCCGTTTCGACGTGATAAAAGAGACTTTTCAGTTTTATAGACATCATCATCTTTTATATTACTTTGGTCACTGTCACTATGGTTCATAGTCAATATTGAAGATGTTACTATGTGAACGGGACATTTCTAGAGTCACACTTGTAGTAAATGCTGTTGTCCATACCAAAAACTGAAAGTATGAATTCTTAATCTTAAAGCTACACTGTGCGATTTTTACCCCCATCTAGTGGTGAAAAGGTATATGACCATCCAGTGAATTTTTAGTTTCTGTTCCTCTCAATTCCAATTTCGTTTTAACTCTTACGGTGGCCAATGTAGTCCAAGATTAACATGGCTTCTAGTTTGACCTTGTCCATGAGTGTTAACTCAAACGTAAACGCGAAAGGCGACGCTTGAATTAACGGGTATGTCCCTCTTTGGCTAATGTACTTTCAAGATGGAGGGGCAACATGGAGATTGATATTAAAACCTCTTACCCGTATGTATTTTCAATGGCATATTATACACTCATAAGAATACTTTATTACTTGAATGAAGGAAATATACATTAATGAGCACATATTTTTTGAAACAACTAAGTGTTTTTAGCTAAGAATAAACTAAAAGAGTTACAGTGTAGCTTTAAATGGCAAAAACAAAGGTTTTTTACATGCAATATTAAAATCACTTAAAATAAATAAATAAAAAAAATACAGAGATTACTGTTTAGGAAATCAAATATCCTGGCTCTGACTCTGTGTCATGCTCCTGTCCTGTCATTATGTTCTATTTCATCATTAAATAATTCTTTAATAATCTTTAGTAACTCTGTATATCTTTGTGGGTCAGTCTCCATTAGTTTTCTGATTTGGGTGTTGCAGTGTAAACGTTTATGATACGAATGCATTAATTGATGTTAACAAATTAAACCTTAATGTTAAGTGTTGTCTAATCAGATTAGAGCTTGCCAAAGTGATAATGTGCATTATCGTTGAGTCTGCCCACAGGACTGTGGGTCCTCTGGGCAGACTAAACTCTGCATATAGGTTCAAGGTCAGTTGCAATATTAAAGCTAATTTGTAATGCATTTGAAAAGCTCAATGGACTTTTTCCTCGATAAGGACAAGGTGCTTCCCATATGTATGTCTGTCATGTGCACATCAAGTCTCCCATGTCTAGTAACCTAGCAACAACTTGACACTTGTCTCTGAGCAAAAAAACAAGTGACGGTCAAAAAAAAAATGTCTGTGACGGGTATGATCGTCCCCATGCAGAGCCTTTCTCTGCACAGTTGTCTCTGTAGAGTACACTCCGGACAGCTGGGACATCTGCTTCTCTCTTATCTCATCCGAGTGAGTGAAGCGGACGGCGAGAATGCAGAGAGCGATAGCGTCACAGACCGAATTTACTGTATGCTTCTGGTTTCTGTATGAATAAAGACAACAAATGGACAATACAGGTAGGGAAGGCAGAGAAAGATAACGAGAGCCACTGAAAGATGAGATAGAGAGATGGACAGGAGACGTGGCTCTAAGGACATTTCGGGAATGCAGAGAGAGCGAGAGGCTGACAGATGAAAAACTGCTCTCCATCATCCTCCTGTCTGTTATTAATCATCGTGTTTGCTCAGAAATGACGTGCCAGTCTTGATACACCACTCACTGTTTGTTTATTGCGTGTTGCCATAGTGCCTGGTTAATCACACTTAGCAATGCAGCACAGCACAATATTGTTAATCACCACTGAACAGGCATGTATGTGTGCGGGTCACTGCTCAGGCCACTCTTGACTGGAACGGAGAGAAAGCTCTTTCTAGTGTCCTGTTTCAACCCAGGCTCTTTGGAAATATGTGCAACATTTCTTCAGAATGATATTACGTTGTTCTTGCACATTTCGCGACACTTTTAGAGTGGTGGTAAAAAGCATCGATATTTTTAATTGAAACTGATGAATGTGAATCTGGGAATTGCGTTGTTTGGCCATATTGTGGCAGTTCGGAAATGTAATGTCCAGTGAGTGACACTAAAAGGTTAATGCTCTATTGCAGTGGTTCCCAAACCTTTTATAATGTCTTTCCTTCTGGGGCTTTTACTTGAATATCCTTCTGCGTACCACCTCTGAATGTGTAGTGGATTGTATGTGTGTTTCGCAAAAATGAAAGTAGAGGCCCATTTTTCATTTTTGTTTTCATTCAATTTAATGTGGTTCTTGCCGAGTACTGTACAGATTTATTGTCTGGCTTTTAATGCACCCCAATCTTCCACACAGAATTGATCAGTCAGTCAGTGAGTTAGTCTGTCTGACTCTGTCTATTTGTCTGTCTTGCTTTAAATGTCCCTGTAACTCAAACAGTAGAACAACATGGCGCAAGCATCAGTGAGGCAATGGATACAATACCCAGGGAATGTCAGGGTTGATAACATTTGTGCTCATAAATTGCCTGAATCTATTCCTTTATTAAAAAAAAAATTAAAAAAAATGCAAATGCACACAATGACTCAAAAGCACTTTTTCAATGAGGAATTAACCTCGTATGAATTAGCAAGTTTTGGTTTTAGTGGAAAAGTGTCATATAGTAACTCCCAACTCCACCATTGCACACTACACCATATTTTTTTTTAAACTGAAACTTAACTTAATTTAATTTTATTTTATTGACCCAATATTCTATCTTGGTAGGACCAACAGTTGATGATCCCAAATATTCCCCCCATTTGTGACTCCCTAAACTTGTTCTTGTTGAATCCCTAAACTTACAATATTCCAAAGTAAATT
>JAOTRC010000014.1:16965884-16981115 GCA_027497675.1 Cyprinella lutrensis | reverse complement strand
TATATAGATTTTAGTCTATCTATTTTATTAAGAATAAAAATAAATTAATAATTTTATTCAGCAAGGTGCATTCAATTGTTTTATTATAATAATTTTATTGAGCAAGGATGCATTCAATTGTTTATAAGAATTGTTTCTCTTAGTTTTTCTTTAGAACTATTATTCATAAGCCATTTTGAGCGGTGGAATATTAATATAATCATTTGGATGTCGATCGTTTGTAAACCGTGGATGTCTTTTTATCGTAGCAGAAGTGTAACAAAACAACGCTTCATGAAAAAGAAAGCAAAGATGATGAACGAACGACAAAAAAATGAACACAGTACACAACAGTAAATGCAAACAAGAGTTCATTGTTAGTTGCCAACAGCAGCTCCAGACAAACAATGACACTTAAACCCAGTGTTACTCACGTGTGGAGCAGAATAAATGCAACCTCCGAGTCTGTTATCAGCCCTTCCTGCTTGGCTCTCTCCAGTGCCTGAAAGCTTTACCAGTATTAACGTGGGTCCTAAAGCTCGTTCCTGATCATAACCGTACTGATATTCTTAAGAGCTTATGATATTCTTATTTATCTTTTGTAATGTCTCTCAGCCATCTCTCTTTCTACAGTCTTTCTTCAAATCTCCCTCTTGCTCGTACCCTCTCCTCCACCGTCATACGCTAATGCTGATTGGCTACACGTTTATTGAAGTATTCAAACTGATTTCTTTTAAATATCACTTACCCCACCTTTATGTGAGTGTAAACTGTCGGGGAAACTGATGTGTTGCAATTATATTAGATCTATGCATTATTAGGTCTTAATATAATAAACTAACTTGTCCGTGTCATTAATGTTAATTACACAATAAAAGAAAAGAGGGAATCACTCCCTACTCTTGCTTGAATTTTGCTTATTTTTATAAAGAGAAAATAACAAAAAATATATTAATATAATATTTTATTCGTATTTTTAATATTTGTTAATTATTTGTATTATTTCCCTCTGAATTGTAGTCAAATTGAATTGGGAGTTAAGTGAAGGTTTTCCTCTAATGGCACTGGAGAATAAAATAAAGGCTGATAATAAATTGATAATATTTCACGATATTACTTTTTACTGTATTTTTGATCAAATAAATGCAACTTTGGGTGAGCGTAAGAGACTTCTTTCAAAACATTGAAAATGTCTTAAAGACAAACCCTCTTTTGGCATTAAAAAAACTACTTTACTAAAGACATGCGGTGAAGAAAATAGCATTAAAAAGTCGTAGACAGGTGTTTGTTTTTTGACTGACCTTATGTGCGTATGGATTTATAGGAGGTTCCCTATCAGATGCACAATTTATGGGAGGGGAGTATTTAAATGATTCATACATGGTGATTTACTAAGGTTTGCCCTTGTCACTTTGATGGCCATTATTTACCACCCCAAAAAAAGCACGTCTTAAACCAGACACAAATTTGCGCAGCTCTTGGTAGATTGCGTTGTCATTATGGAAATGATCCGTCCGCGTCTGCGTTTTTTTAATTTAATCGTCGTCAGAACTTTCCACTGCCATATGCGCTTTTTTTGGGGTTTGCGCTCTTACGCAAATTTTCCACTGTTTAGTAAATTTGTCTCTTGAGCTATAAAACTGCAACATCTGACCAATATATTTTTCCTTTATGAAGTATTTATACCATTGCTTGTCTTGCTTTTCCTCAAATGACATTGCGCAACAGGAATATGGTGAATAAAGCCTCAATGTGCCTTAAGCCCCCTCAGTCAGTATTTTCTTTTGTAGATATAGACACACTGCCAACATGCTAACAATATCACAACCTCAAATCCCAGTAAACAAACATGCACTCACGTATTCTGCGTGTGTTGTATGCGAGATATGTTTGGGCTTGTACCTGGCAGCAGCCTGACACCGCAAGTCAGAGAGGAAACAGACAGGGAAGGAGAGGGGTGGCACACAGCTAGACTCTTTTTTTGTGGTTTTAAAAGTCATGCCTTTTGCCTTCATGCCCTGGATGAGTGATGAGTGTACCATGTTCTCAATTTGTGACACGGGACGTGCGTCTTTGCCTTTCAGGGGCCCTTCTGCTGGGAATTCCCCGGACAGACTGATCTGAGTGTTCACCAATTACAGTTGGTGAGAATCCTGAATTCCAAGTTTCTTGCATCTGGCTTATTGATTGTTTAAATGAATTACCTGCTGGAAAATGCAGCTTCAGTTGGTAATTGATTTTCTAGCTGACCTAAACTGGTTATTTCCTGGTCCACGCTGGTCATTATCTAGTCTGAGCTGGTAGACCATCATTGACCCATGACAAACCAGCTGGTTTTTGGAACATTGTGGGCTGGTAACTAGCTAATGACCTGTGTGGAGCAGCTTTGACCAGCTAGAAACCAGCAACCATTCCTGCCTAAGCTGGGTTTTCCAACAGGCTAAGTAAAAAATATAATTATGAAATGAGAATATCAAAATCATTACAATTGGAGATTTCAATAGCTATTTTGTTTTTGATAACAGTTTAATATTCTGCTGTATTTGATATTGTTTGTTGCTGTGTTCTTGCTCTTTTTTTTGGGTTGAATCTGCTTTGCATTTGTACATACACACACACACACACAAAGACAAACACACATCCTCATGAGCAGACTTGGCTCAGTTTGTGTGGTAATTGTAAACTGTTGCTGTCCATTGACATGATGATTTTGTCTCTAGCAGGATCCCTGTTATGATATACAGTATTTGTGTCTAACAGGAAAGCATCAGCGCCACTCCAGCAGTGTAAAATCCAGCATCTCTGGATTCCTGGCAGCCCGAAATGCCTCTTGAGCTTCATCTTTGTCTGCTTGCAGGCCCCGTCTCAGCTTTAATTATTTTCCTGCATCTTCCGGAATGGTGGCGATTATTTCTCTCTGATTTCTTTTCCTTTTCTCTGAAGCAGCTGGCATGAAGAGGATGCTTTTCATTTGTAGCATCTGGGGTTGAACGTTTGCCAGCGAGAAGTTAGGAGGTGGAGTGGTTTGTGTTTTTGCATGCACACGCGCACCCATGAGTGTGTAAATGTGTGCATGACTCAGTTTGCGTGGGTCAAGGTTAAGGATGTTTGGATGAGACGAGACCTTCTAATTGTCTTTTTGTCTGTCGACATGAGGCGCAGAGAGAAAGTCTGGCACCGCTCTTCAGTTTTGATGTGGCGCGGAGTGACGCAACATGGGGCCACTGCTGCTGAGTGTCTCAATTGCGCCTCGGCCCTCCTTGATGGACACAAACAGTGTGTGGAATTTGAAAGGGGGGGGGGGGGCACGTTGGGTAGCCTTGGTCTGCCAAATCTCAACGGCGGTGAGAGCTTGTTTAGCTCATCGCCTTGTGTTTAGGTCTATAAAGAAAGCTGTGGCATTGTGGGATATGTTTGTCTTATTTTTGTCTGCCTCCCAGGGTCATGTAGGTCACGTCGAGATGATCACCCTCATTCTGTGAAAATTCTTGTGAGATTTAAATTGGAATCCAGCAGCAAATTCTTACCCTAATATTAGTAGCAGCAAAATATCACAAGAGTTTAGCAGATCAAGGTTAACATCTAGAGAAAATAGTCACTCTTATACTTAGTATTTAGGTGAAATGCTTCAATTCTTATGTTTGAATACTTTTTTAAAGGGTTAGTTCTTCCGAAAATTGTCATTACTTACTCACTTTCAAAATATCATCTTTTGTGTTTAGCAAATGAAAGAAATGCATACAGGTTTAAATAACTTGTGTGGCTAAATGATGACAGAATTTTCATTTTTAAGTGAACTGTTCCTTTAAGAAGTCGTGGCAGTTTATTTAAAAAAAAAAAAACGTATCTTATTATGTTTTATTATTTACCACTAATTGCTCAGCCAGACACCTTTTTTGTTGTTCATAAAGCGTTTCTGTCAGAACTTGTTAGACAGGGTTCACCATGAGTTCCTTGAGTAGTGTATCTCTGTTTCAAATGTGTTTGCGAAAGACAGACAGATAGAATGCTTGTCCATTTGTCTCCCTGTGCCTCCGAGTATGTTTTTCTGCTTGTGTTTGTGTGTGTTGTTTCAGCTAAATTCAGCTAGATTCTCAGTTAAATCGGGGTTAGTTTTTCAAGCTTAGTTGCACATGATTTCACTCTAACCACAACATGTTTCCATGTTAGCACTCTATGAGTTTACGTAGAGCACTCCTCATAGTCCGTCTAAAATAGAGAGCGCAGAAGGGATTGTGGGCGGGGAGGGTGTCCAACAAGAACTGCAAGAATGTTTGAGATTTTTGTCGGGCCAAAATTTCCACAAGGACTTCCTGTGGGCTTCCAGTGGAGCCAGACAGCATCGTGCTCCTCCTTCCCGAACTCCTGAGAATCTAAACTTTCAATAGTGCCATTAACACTTCCCCTTCACACTGAACTTCACTACAACTTTCTATAACACCTCCCCCACCCCACACACACACATTATATTCGTGCTCGGCATTGAGTAAGACGGAGTTAGCTAGGACTCGTACTGTATTAGCACTTGAGGCTGTTTCACAGGGAAACTTGTTTTGACAGAACTCCAGGTGTCTCATTGTTGGGCGTGCTATGGTTCAACAGATTTACCAATTAGTGTCGGGATATGGGCAGACGAGGGGAGGGGGCAGCTTTTAGATGGTGGTTTGGAAGACGTGAATGTGGGGGACTGCGAGCGAGAGAGAGTGTGATGGAATGACATGGGGCCTCGTGGGCTGCCGAAGGGGTCATATGGTCAGAGAGGGACGCTTGGTAAGTTGATATGTGACCTCCTTTCACAGGCCTGTTATAGAGTAGCTTGGGAAAGTAGCTCAGAATTGAGAATAAGAGATAGGGAAGGAGGAGGAGGAAGAGATAAAGACGATGCAAACTTTTTAAAGGGTGAAATGCATGTTATTTTTAAGGAAAAAAGTCACTTAAAAAAACAACAACATTTTTACCCCTGCCCTCCACCAACCTGATTTATATGAACAACTTTTCATGATCTTTTCAATTCCTATTGGATAAAAGCTATTATTTTAACATATGTGACCCTGGACCAGAAAACCATTCACATTTTTCATTTTTTTTTCATTGAGATTTATACATCACATGAAAGCTGAATAAATAAGCTTTCCATTGAGGTATAAGTCAAAAGAATTCACATTCATCACTCAAGTAGAAATATAGAGACTAGGGTTTAAAAGTACTTCTGTATAAGTTGAAATATCAACTATAGCTTTTTACTCAAGTAAAAGTGTAAAAGTTCTGGTTTCAATGTATCACTTATAGCGTAAAGTATAGCGCCACAGGGTCCTATAGTGCACTACCGCCTCAAAAAACATTTTTCTCAAGGCCATAATGTTATATTAAGATGTTAATATTCAAAAATTTGGGATACACTAGGCACTTGTTTCAGTCGCATATATACCCATTAAAAATGAATGCATTTTAGTACAATGCAATTAAGGAACCATATGTGTACTGCTGAGCTTTAACGTGTTTCATGGAGCGGAAGATATTATGACTAGTTGATTATAAGTACTGTAATGGTGCAAAAAGTCCAACTTTAGAGGCTTGTTATCAAACACCTTTATTGGAATATAAATGTTCATAAGTTTAGCTGCAGGAATCTGTGAGGGCAACAGACAAGAAAATTGGTGTACCCAGGGCAGGCTTAGTAACAAATACCCTTATATGGTTGTCTATATACACTAAACATTAGTGCTGTCAAAATGAATGATTACTCAAAGTGATTAATCAAAAAAAAAAAAATCCTAATCCTGATTGATGCCTTCCTGATTGATATCTTCCTGGTATATACTATGCTCAATATGCTCAGGGCTCTCAAGTTTTGAAGACAGACAAGAGTGACAGAATCACTTGAACGATTCCAGTATATGCTTTTTTTTCATTGGTTGTTGCGTTAAATCTTATCCAGATACAATAGTGCTATTTTCTGATTGGCTATTGTGTAGCCCCTTTCTTTTTTTTCCTTTTTTTTTTTGATTGGCGAATAAGTGGCTTGCTCGACTGCAGAACTCCAGGGGAGACGCGCTTGATTCCTGTCGGTTCCTGTCGTGGCCAGAGACATTTTGGGCGCTGCGGCATATTAAATATATTATAAACTGTTTTTCCACGTGCAAAATAAGATCAAAATGAATGACTGATGCTCAATGAGCCATTTGAGAGCCCTAAGCTAATGGCAACAATGTCAAATTGCAGGTGCGAGGGTTTATACTTCTTATCCAACCACAATCAAATTCGCTCAATCCGGATAGCGTGATTTATCTGGATAGGTTGTTTTTGGTTTGTTTTTTTCAACGATGACAAGCCGGAATGAAAACACGCCCATTTTTAAAATGTAAGGAGTAGAATGTACAGATAATTGCGTGAAAATGTAGGGAGTAGAAGTAAAAAAGTAGTCTGAAAACTATTTACTCCAGTAAGTATAGATACCCAAAATTTCTACTTTCTACTTACTTGTACTTTCGTTACTTGACACGTCTAATTAGGGTTGCTCTGATCAATCGGTTGCAGATCGGTATCAGCAAATAATCATATTCTATGACTTGATCGCTAGCCACTAAATTCATGACGCTGTGTTTTACAATGTCATTTAAAAAGTTCAACTAATGGAAACTGGATCTCGGCATGGTTTTTAGAGATGATGTGTACCACTAATCGGACAATGTTTTACAGTTGGATCAGTCTTGGATTGAATCGCTCAGATTGATTTACAGAGTGCCGTAAAATAGGAGTTGACAGAAGAAATGGCACTGGAAGATCATTACTCATTAACCAGGATCTTATTACTTGTTTCTTATTCTTTGTAATAATTATAAATATTTTTCTACTTTGTGGCTTTTAACATTTAAGTATTTCTTATGTTCAGTAAAACACTGGAGGCTACCTTGGTTCCAAATGCCATAACTTTATTTTTGCTTTGAGATACATAATCTGTTTACTTTTTAAAGCATTATTCTTAAACATATTCCCAGTTTACCAAAAGCATACTCGTAGACATATCTTTGTTGCCATATCAATATATTCTGTCCATTTTTTTTAATAATTACTGTTGTTTTTACCAATTAACTCTCTTTATTTTCATTTGAGCATGCCTGTTGTGCTTCCAGGAAGTTTTAGGTGAACTTCTGAGAGGAAGTTGAAATGATTTAGACTCCGTCCCTTGGGGTGGCCTGTTGAATGAGGGTCTTTTTTTAGATGCAGCCTGGTTGTTTTAGTAAGCTTCTCTCTCACCACACTCCCTGATATATCATGGCATCATTTAATTGAAATTAATAGCATTTTCCGTCAAATGTGCGGTTACAAAAATTTCATGTGTCCGTAATTCCAGTGTGTGGAATTCGTCCCCCTGAGCGTGTGAAGGTAGTGGCGGTCGGGGTCTATTGAAATCACCTAAAGTACTGCACGTTCCTTCACTAATCCTTTGCTTAGGTTGGACGAAATCTCCTGTGCTTCAGATGCAGACGCTGACTGCTTTATGGCCAGACTGTTTTGGCTCACAATGTAGTGAGATTCAGAAGTTCTGTGTGTGTGCCGTGAGCTGTGTCGAAGTAAGTGAGAAAACGAGGAAGAGGCAAATAATTGGGGAGGGGTGAAACTGACATTCCCAGAGAAAAAAATATTGTTATGGCTGAATGTACAGTGACAGTAAAGGTTTAACACCTTTCCTCTTTTGGTGGTTCTGTGTGTGTATGTGTGCGTTGGCCCATAAAACGCCGTTCTAGGGAGCACTTAAGCTGGCCGAAATCACATGTACTTCCATAGCAAGAGCAACAGGGTGTTTTCTTTTTTCTTTTTTTTTTTTTTTTTGGAAGTCAGTCCGTATCTTGAATGATTTTGGAGTTGTTTTTGCATTGTCCTCTCTTCTCTCTCTCTTCAGATTGTTTTCAGATGTGCTTCAGCTCGCCTTTTGTGAAAACAAACTTCCAATTTATTTGATTTCGCTCCTCTCAGCAGTTTCTTTGCAAACATATTTTTACTGTTTATTTGCGTCTTTGTTTTTTTGATGTTTCTCTACAGTAAGTGCTGTCAGAGCCAAGTTTTCTGTCTCCATTATGGCTTTAAAAAGAGAAAGATGACACGGGACTGTTTTTCAAAGTCAAAAAATCTCTTTTGTTTTTATTGTTTCTTTTTAGTTCAGCCTTTTTTATGATTCAGTGATTTAAAGTGGTCTTGTTCTGGCACGCTGTTGCAGGTGTGCACATGCTCTCTTTATCATTTATTTAGCTTAGTTTCAGATATGAGAGGAATGTCTACCTCTGCTTGTCTGCACGGCTCTGTGTTGAAAGCAGATGTGTTGTATTTAGGCTTCATTTATGAATGGCAGCTAACAGGGCAGAATATGTCACTACTCAGACCACAAGATATTAGACTAAGAGGAGGCTGGAGGGGAAAAAAAAAACAAGGGAAAGGAAATTTTTAAACCTTTATATTAAACCTGAGGTTGAGCACTCCTTGAGCCTTGGTGCTCATGTGGGAGATGAAGGTTCCAATCTGTTGTGTCCCAATGGAGTTTATTTGAATTGATTTTACCTTTTAATTTATTCATTTTATTTTACTTTTTATGTATTTGATTTATAATTGTTTAATTTAAGTTTAATTCAAAATATTTTATTGTATTATTTTGACAATTTTAACGATTGTCATACCATCCAGCCCTACTACGCCCAACATTTTCCTGTCTCCTTAATAATGTCAAACACTAGCTAAACATTGTGTGTTTTTATTTGTTCATCAGTATTGTGATCTATCTTGAGTTCAGTCAAAATAATGAATAAATAAAATGGTGGGTCATGATTGAAGCGAGACAGACATGGCGTCTTTGGACAGCAGACAGGAGACGAGGCTTTATTGGGAGGCTCATTAAGGACAGTGCAGCGACGTGGAGAAAGAAGCGAGCGCTTCACTGGCCTGTATCCCTTTGAACACCGGCCTACTCTTATCTATGACATGCTCCGTTCCTCCATAACAAGACATTTTTCTTCACACAACGGATTTTTTTTCCTTTCTCGTCTACCTCTGATGCGAACAGAGAAAAGACGGAGATGTCACTACTATCCCTAAGATACAGAGGCTGCTCCTCGTGTGCCTTTTTATCCCATTTTTCCAATCACCTGTTGGAAAGCTCTGAGACTTTCAGTCATCTCTATTTTATTTCCCCCTATTGTAAACGTAAACATTAATTGGAACTTTTTTTAGCGCTGTCTCCACCTTGTGTTGAGATGCCACATAAGATCTGTTACGGCAGCACAGCTGTTTTTTAAGTGTTTTTTCGAGAAGCATTCCTTATTATAGTGTCAGACAGACGGATGAATGCTCTGAGTGGGTTTTCATGAGCTCCGTAGTTTGCATGTTATTGAAAAGACCACTGCCTCACCATGAACCACTCTTTGGCAATATCACTGCGACACTATATTATTTATGGCATGCACAATCATGATGCCAAGAAATAATCCCTCTGGTAATTAAGACCAGTTTACGCTCTATAAAACTGATGTATTTTTATGCAGTGGTTATGAACTGATCTTGCAGAAGCACCATAAACAGTTTGTATTCAAGCATTGAAATGCATGTTTTCTGTCAGCCATGGTGTGGTTTGTGTCCAGAAGGAAGCAAACCGATACCATATGGCTAAGTGGACGTCTCTCATCCAGATCAGCTGTAGGAAACTCTTGTCTTCTTATATATAAAAAAAGCAAATAGTGCAACACTGGTCCAGGATGTGGAATTACGTTCCACCTTATGTGGCTGTACATCTGGAGGCCCACCGCAAACTAAAACAGTAGATCATTTTAACGTTGAAGCTTGTTCAAAATATTATGGCTGTGCTATAATGTTATAACTAGTTGTCTGTGTGTCTAATTACCCTATTAAATCCAGCCTGCCGCTGGGTGTTCCTTTATAAACGTTTGGTTCTTCTGGTTCCTCAACTACTGTTAGCTTGTACGCCTTTTGGAGGCCTTCCAGTATGCTAATTTGAGCTCAGGATGTGCAGCCACGTTGGCTGTCTGTCTGCCCGCTGCTTTCTCCTTTAATTGTTATATCTTCTCACCATTAATATGAGCAAAAAGAGAGGCTTCTACCAAGCGTGGCACATCAAAGACTACCACCCTCAGATCCACTAGTTGGCCGTCTCTTTGGAGCACAGGCTCTGGAGATGTGTGCTGACTCCCGGCTGGAATGGGTTTGATGGTCTAATTGTAGCCACCGGTGAACACAGCTGCATATCACAGAGAGCCTGGATCCAGTGTAATATCCTTCATAGAGCATCTTCAGATGGAGCAGAACAAACCTACAGTAGGTGTTCGAGTCCCTTCTGTGCTATACCTGACCATTTATCACGGGGTCAGCGCCATATATTATTGACAGGGTAAACTGCCATCTTCCACTTCTGTCTTCTGCCCTTTTCCGTCAACTTGTCATTCTCTTTTCTACCCTGCTTTTCTCTCACTCAACAACCACTACAAACTCACCACCTCCTGACAGGAATTCCACTTATTCATTCGAGTGTCTTTGATTTTATTGTTTATTAGGCCTTTCTTTAAATTAAGCACCAAATACACTGTAAAAATGAATATGCTTTATCTAATCAATAGTATTGTGGCAACAGATTACAAGCAATATTATTAATTAAATTTAACATATTAGAATTGAGTAATAACTAATCAAATTATTCCTTAAAAGTTAACCATTTAAAACGAGTATAGCAGAATCACGGAAGGAGAAAACCATAATTTTAAAATAAACCTAAACCGATCACCATAATGGTGACTTAAATTTATGTTTTTTTTGGTTGTTGTTGTAAGTTTTACTCATTTTAACTGGTTAACTTTTAAGGAATTCATTTGATTAATAATTACTCAATTCTAATTTGTTCAATTTGATTAATAATTTTGCTTGTAATCTGTTGACACAATTTTTTTTGATTAGATAAAGCATATTCATTTTTACAGTGTAGTTAGAGCTGCATACCGGTACCGTATTGATTATTAACAGATATCCAGGATTTAAATGTATCTCTATTGGTTGATATTGCATATGAATATTTAATCATGCATGCGTATTTCCCCTATTCTTTTACATTCAGATTAGCTTTATCGTCATCTTACTCTCACTATTTTAAAATCGAATTCATTTAAATCTAGTTAAAATTGAAAAAATATTGTTTTTTAAAAATTGATAAAAGCAATGACTAAACTTGGTAGCATTTAAATGTTTTATTTTCAGTCCATTTGAATAAAATAATATATAATTTTAGCATTTTAGTGTTTTTGTATATCGTTCTGTCCACATCAATACAAAAACAGAGGATTTATTTCAAGAACTGTTAAAGTTATTCATTTGTTGTTGTTTTTGTAAATGGATAGGAATATAAAAAAGGTATATTCTAAAAATGTAAATTCCCAACAAGCTCTTCCCTGTAGTTTCTGATTATCTCCGTCTTTGACTGCAGTTGTCTGCAGTTAACCACAGTGCGGTCAGCCAAACATATTCTCTTTGTGTCCAGCAGGGAGACGTACGAATGGTCAGCTCTGAATTTCTTCATGATCACCCCTCAGCACGCGTTAATGTTGCGCCTCGCTTAAAGACCACGCTGACCACACCAGGTCAGAGTCCTTGCCACGGGGCTTCGGCCAGAACAAAGGAATCCACACCGACACTTTCCGTCTAGCACTGCTGCTTCCGTGCTGACTACCAACACAGCTATTCTAGTGGTGATCAAAAAAAGATCTCCTCAGCTTTGAACTCCTTCCCTTTTTTTCCGGCTGCGCATCAAAAAGAAATCAATAGACGAAACTTTGGAGCGCATGTATCAGTTTTTCTGTTTCTTTCTTCCCCTCCGCCTTCATCGTTTGTACATTCCGCCACTAGAGTAAAAGCCAGTTAAAAGAGGACTGGCGGTAAAGATGACACTGTTGCGGATGCGGTCCGCACTGGGAAAGGCCTCGACTGGGAGAAATCAATTCGGTGGGGTGGGGGAGTGGGGTTGCGCACACTGAAGAGGGTGATGCAGATTCTGTTTTTAGACTGAAATGATAGATAGGTTCCTGCTACCTAGAGACAACACAATACGTTTGAGGGTGTACAGAAAATGTGAAGCGCTTTGGTGGGGTGTAGTTGTGCTGTTAAGATTTGTTTTATCCAGCTGTGAGGAAGTACATGTAGCTGTCTCTCTGAGCTTTTTGTGCTGCTGAACTGAAAGTGCTTCTCGTGGCATGTTGAAGGTCTCTGTTGGGTTGGAGATAGGGTCAGGGATCCTCTGGATGGATGGCTGTGTTAAAGAAGCCAGAGAAAGTTAGATGCAGACTTTGTGTGTGTTGTCATAAAGTCGTTTGGAATATATCATAAAGCATATTCTTTATGATTCAATTCTTTTACTCACCAAGGATGCATGAAACAGTTCAAAAGTGACAATAAAGACATTTAGAATGTTACATTTATAATGTCTCAGTTTCACATAAATTCAGTTATTAAAGGTATACTCCATATTTTCATATTAAACTATGTTGTTTCCTTAACTAAGACAAGTTACATACCTCTCTCGTCTCAATGTGTGTGCGACACTTTGATCACACTTAACTAGCCCAGTTCATTCAATTTGGGCCAAGCAGAGAAGCAACCAAACACCTCCACGTTTTCCCTATTTAAATACAGTTACACGAGCTGTGTAACTCGACCTAGGACGGTGACACAAAATAAAAATGTGCGCTTTTCTAAGCGTCTAAAGTGGATAACTATATTGTATGGCGGAATACCACAGCAAGTGCGCAAGGTTTTATTTTGTGTCACCGTCCTAGGTCGAGTTACACTACTTGTGTAACTGTATTTAAATAGGGAAAATGTGGAGGTGTTTGGTCGCTTCTCTGCTTGGCCCATATCGAATGAACTGGGCTAGTTAAGTGCGATCAAAGTGTCTCTCACGAGGAATGCATCAACTCGTCTTAGTTAAGGGAATGACATAGTTTAATATGAAAAAACGGTGGAGTATCCTGAAAAAAATTATCACGTTTTTTTAAAAAAAGCAGAACAATTGTTTTATCAGCAACATTGATAAAAATAAGAATGTTTCTTGAGCTCCAAATTAGCATATTCGAATGTGAAATTCCGGCCCATAATCATCAAACTGCTCCTTTCCATACAATGAAAGTTGTACAAGATACTTTGTTTCTTTTGCTGTCCTTTTAGGAGCTTAATATCTGTAGTCACCATATAACTTTCTTGTGAGATAAAGAGCAGTCTAAACATTTTTCGAGATAAATCCTTTAGTTTTCTATGAAGAAAATGTGAGGCTGAGTCGATGACGGCTTTCCTTTTTGGGTGAGTGATCCCTTTAAAATTTAACAAATTAATCTGCCGAGGGAGAATTACAGTAGTTATTTTCGTTACACACAGTCATTACATTAGAGAATCACACTAGACAGAATGAGGAATGTCTGAAGGTCAGTGTGTCAGTGTTACTGTGTGTGCTTGTCTGTTTGTGCGAGTGCGTGTGTATACGTGAGATGTGTGATGCCGTCGCGCTGCAAAATGGAAAAGATGTCTTTAGCGAGCATTCTCACTTTTCACTTTTATTGTTGTGCTTCCTGTTTTGAAAGCCATTAAGGAGACGGTTTCCTTACAGAAAGGCAGAAAAGGCTCCCGTCTTTTTGAAACGTGTCCAAGCGCAGTGCGGAGAAGAGGATGATAGCGATCAGCTAACAGCCCAATAACAGGAACACAAAGAGGAAAATGCTTCGCTCTCTCACCGCTCCCTGCGAACGACAGATTGATACAGGGCTGGTTTTTGATGCGCTGATGAATGCCAAAGGATGTGCTTGTTATTTGTTCCGTCACAGCTGTAGCTCACTTGTCATGCGCCCAAGTATCCCTAGCGCAAGGTCACGTGACCAAAACCCCAGAATGCTTTGTGACATCTCCCCCTACCGTTTTCATGAAAAGGCCGGCTATTGGTATTTTGGGTGTTTCCTTCGTTTTTTTTTTTTTTTTCGCTCGCTCTTTATCAGCGAAGTTGAATTAGGGTTGAGCTGTCTTTCATAAAGGATTTCGGTCATGATATTGATCAGATTTGCGTATTCAGCGTTAAAAGGTTCTTGTGCCCTGCGGTATCTAGCCGGAGGGAGAGTTCAGAGTACTTATCTCGCATTGCTCAAGTAAAGCCCTGCGTGCGGTGACCTCTAACTTTTCCATTCGCTTCCCTTTCATTTGTACCATCCCTTTGTGTGGGGATCGCTGGCTTACCCTAGTGACATCGCTGGGGTGTGTGAGGTCATCTGACCATTTGACCTGTCCCCGATTTCAGATGCTCAGGGTATAAAGAAGGCCTCAAACAAAAGTGATAGGCACTCATAGTATCTCAATAATATCTCAATTAGTATCTTATATTTTTAAATGAAAATTCCAATTTCAGTGGTTGGAATATGACATTATATCATTATCTAGGTCACAATAATATTTAATAATTGTATGATTTTTTTTTTAATCTATTCAAAACTTGCCATGTTTCATGTATTCATTCATCTGATGTTCTTTTCCTTCCTGGTAATTCTGTAATTCATCTATCATTTGTCATTTACTTAATTATACTGGTTATTGTGCAATATGTCTGAGTCTGAATTGGTTTGATTTCGCAGTGCTGAACTCGGCTTCTGTGCGTGTGTGCGCTTCGCTCACTGGCCCCGTAGCCTGGCCAGCTTGTAGCTCTTAATAAAAACCACAGACTGTAATTGGACTTAATTGCACCCTTCGGGCGTCATAAGCTCAAGTGTTACTAAACAAACTGCAGGGTCTGGAGGCCGAGACGCTGCATTTGCCACAGCGTTGCACCATCTTGCCGTGTGGATAATGTGTAGCATGAGCCCAGAGAGTGTTTGTTTGTGGCGCTCAATGAGTTTGGACTTGCCGTGTGCCACTGCTACTGGAGGACAAGGATTATATTCTTCCTTTGCTGTCAGCCAGCAGAACAAGAGCGCACAGGTCTAAATATGATTCACACATTCACTTTCACATGTACTCACTCTGCTGGTGTGTCAACCTTAGAGAAATCACCCACCGGTGAACCCGTTTCAGCCCTCTGCGGTTAAATATCGCCTGCCAGGAACATTTAAGGAGGGTGTTGATGATGTATGCCATGCCAGGTGATGAAATACTTGTTGCTCTTAAGACTAAAGGCCCTAGCAGTGTGGGGAAGCTAGTTAACTTTGGTTAAACTACTCTTGAGTCTTGAAAAGC